>JAPEBW010000673.1:0-42861 GCA_027405785.1 Ophiocordyceps robertsii
TAATTATATAGCGCCGTAAAGGCGATGCCTCCTTAATACGGCGCCTTAATATACTAAGCATTCTTAGATATATTAATTAATATCCTTTACTATATTCTCTTAGTAGAAATTCCTTAATAGTAATTTACTTATTCGTCGGCCTCCGAAGTATCTTACTAATAGGTCGTTATAGTAAAGTTATATTAACTCTTACTATAAGGTAGCATTAAAAGGTACTACGATTCGTCCCTTTTATAGCAGTAATCTATCTAGTCGTAATAACTAAGGACACTTCTCTTTCGAAAAGTCTTCGGTCGCTTTTCGTTAAGCAATTACTATATCTTCGCTTTAAGTGCGTTTTAGCAATTTTAGTAAAGTATTAAGAACTTTTATAGCGTATACTAAAAGGCTATAGGCTATATCCTTAGTAGTCTTTCTTAAAAGTAGCTATTTATAACTAGCTCTCTTTTTAGCCTATACGGCTAGCTACTTAAGGTCTGCTCTTAAGTTAGTAGTAGTTCGCTGCGTAAGAGCTCGTGTATTTTCTTTATATAAAGGCAACTCGCTACGCTTATACTAGCTTAAGGTTAGGCTTTCTTTTGCCTATAAAGACTTCTTATTATCCCTTTATAGATTATTAATAGTTATATAATTTATCGGTGCTAGCTTTAACTAAAGCTTTAGTAGTAACTTTATAGATAGGGGCTTCTCGCCCTTATATCTAAGCATTCTTAATAGTACGTTAGCCGGGTTTAATTTCCTTATCCTATGCTTAATCGTAAAGTCGAATAGCGCTAAGTATATATATTATCGTGCTTATCTCTAATTAAAGGAGGTTTAGCGTATAAACGTCTAAAGGTTAAAATAGTCGGATAAGACCTTTACTTATTACGCGGCTCCTTCGACGTAGTATCGCTAGTATTTAAATAACTCCACGATAGTAAATAGTTCTTAATCCGGGACTTTATAGTTTAACTCGGCCCCGGTAAACTTTCTTAACTAAAATGCAATTAGGTAGTAGCGACCCTTATCGTTAAGCTAGGATAGAATACCCGCTATTATATATTATAATATATCGGTTTTAATTTAAGTATACCTCTTTAAGTTATAATATTAAAGTAAGGGTATATTAGTAAATACGTCTTTTAAGGACTAAAACGCTATAAATTCGGTCGCGTTTAAGTCTACTCTCCTTAACTTCTTACTATTACTACTACCTTTTAGTAGTGCGGTAAGAGGTATTACTACGTAGGAGTAGCAGTAGATAAAACAATAATAGTAATTATAAAACTTAAGGAAGACTTAAATATCTTAATAAGTATTAAGTGCTAGCTATTTAGCGATTGCTTTTACTTATTAAGGATTTACCGATATCCTATTAACTAATAAAATAAAACTAAGGAACTTAACTAATTGCTAATAAAATATATATTTAGATAGCTTTACGAATAGTTACGCCGCGTATAGCCTCTTTATAACTTATTAAAGGTATTTAGTATATTCCTCTTCTATTTATAAGAAGATAAGGATATTATTAAGATATACTATATAAATAGTATCGATAAGGCCTTTTAACGCTTAATTAATATAGCTCTAAAAAGTAGCTAAAGCGTTAGTTAGGCTAAATAGCATAATAAGGTATTTAAAGTGTTTATAGCGTAATCGGAAAGCTATCTTCTACTTATCGCCTTCTTTTATACGGATACGCTAGTATACGTTTTAAATATTAATCTTAGAAAAGAATTTAGCACCTTAATAGCGGTTAAGGATCTCCGAAATAAGAGGTAAAGGGTACCGATTCTTCTACGTAACGCGGTTAAGTCCCCGGTAGTCTATATAAAGACGAAGGCTGCTATCCTTCTTTAGGATAAAAAGAATTAGTACGCTTACTAAGCTTTATAATTCCCGGATAATACTACGTCTTATAAAGTTACTTATTTAGTCCCTTAATACTTATAATTCGTTGCGGGATAAAGGGTAGATTAGTTTAAAGGGTAGTTTTACGCCGGAAGTTAAGTTAATTACGTAATCTATTCCTTTCTTAATCGGTAATAGGTTAGACTTATTTACCGAGAATATATCTTTAAATCGGTATAAAGTCGGTAGTATCTCGGTCTATTCTCTCTCCGGAATTCCTTTATCGTTATCCTTATCTAGCAATAAAATTAGCTTAAGGTCGGTAGCGATTATATAGATATAGGCCTCGTTCTAGCAATCCTTTACGAATTTTCGTAGACTCCGTAAGGTGCCGCTACCGATTTAGTGCTTAAACTACTATTGCTTTTTTTATAGAATAATATAGATTTTCTTATCCGTAATTACCGTAGTTAACTATAAAATTAAAATATAGTTATTCGGCGTTAACTTATTAGTACCGACGTAGTACCGAGTGATTATCTTTTCGGTACCTCTTATATCGGTAATTCTTACTAAAACCTCTTAGACCTTATAGTTATTTGCCCGACTATCGCTTAGTCTTAAGAGCTTAAGATACAATAGTAGGACTTATAGTAAGCCTTATTAGCGTGCGAAATATACGTTTACTAAGTTTACTATACTATAAGTATCTAAGTATACCTTCGTATTAGTAGGGTTTCGCTTTAATAGCACTACGGGAGTCTGCAATAGCTCCCCTTAAGGTACTAACGTAGCCGGAGGAGAGGCGTTTACTTTAGCCTTTAAGCGTTTCCTTACGGAGCGGCTTTAATGCATAAAGTGTTCGCTAAGGTATTTATAGTTAAAGCTAAGGTATACTTATTTATATAGTAACCTAGCTTATTACATTTAAAATAGATAACCCCTTAGTTTTAGGATAAGCCTTAGCCTTAGCCTCGCCCTCTTTTACGACCTCGGCCTCGGCTACGTTAAGGGGTATCTAAGCGTAAGTCTCCCCTTATTATTATTAAAGTATTAGTAGTGCCTTAGTAGCGAGAACCTCCTAACTACCGTCTACTATAGCCTCTCTTATAGTAGGAATTTCCTTAGTTAGAGGATCCTAAGCTTATTCTACGCTATCTTAATCTAAAGCTTACGCTTAAACGGCGTTTCTTACTATCTATAGCGTCTTAGTAGCGTTAAGCTACCTAGACTAGTTTTTCTTTACTATACTTATAAATAGGTATTAAGTAGAGGTTAAGTTGCTCCCGAAGCTTTAGTTATAACTTAGCGAAGAACTTTAATAACTATATTTACTTTAATAGCCGCTTAAAATGCTATTCGATAGAGTTAAGGTAAAGGCTAAACTTTAGTAAAGATTATATATCTCGCTACTAAGCGTTCTTTAGCTACGTTGCTAAGAGTATTTCTTTATTTACTATATCCTTAATAAGCATAAGTATCTATTCCTTAAAATAGATCTAGCTTACGCTATATTGTTCTTAATTAATCGGCGGTTATTCCTTAAGGTATCGGCGCTATCTCGCCTTATAGTCGGTATATATATAATCCACTATAAATAGGATTTTTACGTCGTCTTAGCGGAATCGTCGGGGTATAGCTTTAAACGTATCCTTTAAGTTATAAAGCTAGTTAAGTCGTTTCTAAGAATTAGTTAGTTAAGCTAACTAAGTAATGTTTTTAAGCTTTACCTCGCTACCTTAACTAGCTGCCGAATTAAGGGAGTCCGACCGGTAACGCCTTTTCGATTAGTTAAGGAGTAAGCCTCCTTTTTCTCGTATTTCCTCTTTAAGCTATGCGATACGCTCTTATAACCGTTAAGTCTCCTTTAGTTCCTCGATGCGGCTTTAAAGGGCCTTCTGTTTTTCTTAAAGTAGCGGGGACCGAGCACCTACTAGTAGGGATATTCTCGACGGCACTTCTATTATCTTAAGCATAGAGGGTGTTTAGTCGGATTCGTTATCTAAATAAATCTCTTATACTTATAAGCCTTAGTTAGGGTTACGTTAGCTTCGCCGCGCCGGTTCGGCACCGCTTCGCGATCCCTTTACTAATGCTATCTTTACTAAGTGATTTAAAAGGGAAGCTTTAGAAATTATAAGGAGATAGTCTCGCAGTACTACTAATTAAGTAGCAAAGATAGTAGATAGTACGATAGGTTGTGGTATTGCTTGGCTGCCTACTTTATTATAAGACTAAAGCTTGTAGAAGGGAGAGTCTCCTAGCTTTAGTCGCGGGGGCCTGTCGACTACCTATCGAGTCGGGACCAAAAGCGGGGCTTCTTGCCTAGCGCATTCCCCGCACTTAGTCAGCCTATGCTATTAGTACTATTCTCACACTCGTATAAATCTCGCTATGCCTCTCCTTCTTTATAGACTGCTATTTCTACCTTATCCTATTATGCGGCTATAACCTCCTACTTAGCCGGGTTAAAG
This sequence comes from Ophiocordyceps robertsii, assembly GCA_027405785.1. Lineage (NCBI taxonomy): Eukaryota > Fungi > Ascomycota > Sordariomycetes > Hypocreales > Ophiocordycipitaceae > Ophiocordyceps > Ophiocordyceps robertsii. The sequence continues at coordinate 4,311 of JAPEBW010000673.1, forward strand.
GACTTATACTCTATATCTTGCGAGAGCTCTTATAAGAGCTATTATTATAAGGGGATCGCGACGACGATTTCGTCTTATATAAGGTTAATAGGGTAAGATTATAACCCGCTTATATCGGTAAGGTTATCGGCAGCCCTATTAGCAGGGTTATCGTTAGGGTTATTATTAAATACTAGCATGCGGCGAATAGCTTATTAATATGCCTATTATAAATATATACCCGGCTTATACGTATTACCGTATTATTAAAGGTATCGTAGCCCTTCGTTCGTTACTATAACGGCTAATCTCTTAATGTTAAGAGCCGTAGGTGCTATTAACGGCGGCGGCGGCGGCGGCGGCAGCAGCTCTACTAGTGCCGCCACTACTACTTCGGCACGTTCGATACTTTCCACGATCTCGTATGCTAACGGGTCTCGCGTTATGCCGCGTATTTTCTCAAGGTTAAGGGCGCCCTTAAGCCTGCCTTTACTACGCACGATAAGCGGCTTAAGGGGCGCCTTAAGGCCGGCTATAATGCCTATTTAAACGTGCTAAAAGCGGTTAAAGTTAATAAGCTATAAGGATACTTACTCTTTAAGCCGCTTAAAGATAAGATGCCGGCATAGTAAGCCTATATTAGTAGTAAAGGTATAGTAGTAACCTTATTAAGTAAGGTAGCTATTTAACGGCTATATAAGCTTTTTTATATAAGGGTTTGTTTAAATTATATAGTATTATTTAGCTATAAGCTTAAGGGCTTAGGAGGAGACTTTCTTATAAATAAGTAGGTGAAGGTCCTTAAGGGTAAAAGATATAATTTTATATATATTATAATAATAAATAGCTTTAATTTTAATAGCTTAAGATACTTAAAACGCAAAGAACTTCTTAAAGACGCTTAAAAGGTCCTTTATTAAGGACTAAAAAAACCGCTTTATTAAGGAATATAGCCCTTAAATAATAAAGGTTATTATATAATTAAAGTAGCGATATAAGTTAATAAAGTAAGTAACGAGCTTCTCTTTTTATAGCTTAAGCTAAGTTTATAGAGTATAATATATAGCGGTAAGTAAATGCCGCCTTAGTCTTTTATAGAGCTTAAGGCGCTATTAAAAGGTATTTATATTAGTTAAACCTATTAGCTTATTTTACTTTTTTAAGAATAAAGAGAATATAAGTCCCCGCTTAATTTACCCTTAAGCGTTTTTTATAGCCTTAAGAAAGTAAGCTTTATACTTAGTTAAAACGTTCTTATTAATATGCTAATAGTAAATAAGCTAAGCTATATTGTTAAGCTCTTTAAAGCTTATAAGGGCGTTAATAAGAGCTAATTCTTAGTTTATAACGATAGCTTATAAAGGCGGAATTCTATCCTTTACGGCTAATATAAGTAAGGCTATAAAGGCCTAGCGATATTAAGCCTTAGCTTTACTAGTAAGGAAGACTAATGCTATTAAGAAGGTTTTCTTTATATGCGTTATACTATATATATTAAGAAGCAGTATATTAAAGCGGTTAGTCTTATATATGTAGTCTAGCTACTAAATATTAAGGAACTAACGAAGTAGCTTAATACTGCTTTTAGGGGCTAAAAGGAGGGCTATAAGTCGGTCTTATTTATCGTGGGTGTTATAAAAGAAGAAGTCGGATTTATTAAGCTTATTATAGAGGAATTAAAGCGGCGTGCGCCTAGTAAGCTCTTCTTAGCGATAGCGGGCGAGGGCATTATATATCTACTTAGCTATAATGCCGGCGAGCTAGGGGTCTTTAGTTCGAAGCTATACTATAATATAAACTAGCCTTAAGCTATTATTATATAGCTAAATAATCTTAAAGTAGTACTTTATAATAACCTCGTCTTTATACTTCGTATAAGCTATTAGCTTAATAAAGAGGTAGTTATAGCCTACCTCGGGCTGCCCTTTTAAGTAGGAGACTGCCTGTAAGCCTATTGCTTAGTCGAGCTTTATAACTAAGCGATAGGGGTATTAAGTTATTTAAGTGCTTATTTTATAGCGTTTAGCGATAGCTTTATTGCCTTAGTCTACGTATTTCCGCCCTTTTAAGCAGCGTAGGTAGATATAAGATAGCTTCGCTATATTAAGCTTCTTTATTATAATAGTAAGGGCAAAGCCGTAAGCTTATATAATTAGGTTATAAGCAGCTTATACCACATAAAAGAAAGGAAAGGTCTGGCTAAAGAGCGACTTTATTGCGTTAGCGGCTCGCTATAAAAGATATAGTGTAAATAGCTTTAAATTAAGCTTTAAATTAATAATATTAGTAATAGTATAAATTTCTTTTTTACGAAGTCTACTATATAGGCGCAGGGGATATACGCATATAAAATATATAGTATCGGCGCTACGCCTTTACTAGCCACACTACCCCACTTTTTAATATCCTTAGTAAGCAGAGTAGTATGCCGGTTAGTTAGACCTAAGGTTTATCCCTTATATAAAGTAAGCGCTATATATATAACGAATACTTAAAGACGTTAAGCTTTCTTATAGATAACTAAGAAAAGTTTATTAAGAGTTTACTTAACCTTTTATATAAGCTACGCTAACCTTTTATAAAGCTATACTAATTATAGTATTAAAGTAAGGCTTTAGTTAAATAAAAAGGGGGGTAAGGTTAGCTAAGCTATATACTTACTTTTAGCACTTTATATAATATTATTATATTAACTAATATATTATATTATAACTACGTTTCTTTATATATTCCTTATTATATAAAGATAAAAAAAGTATTGCTTATATTAATAATACCTTAGCTTTTTCTATATATTAAAATTTAGCTTTAAAAAGCTTTTAAAACTATTTAAAATAAAAAATACTTTAAATTTAAGCTAATTAAAAGTAAGATACTTTTAATATACTTTAAAAACGTAATTTTAACAAAGTAAATAAAAAAAACATATTAAAAGTGTTATAGAATTTAAACCGCCACGCCTAAACTCCTTACTTTACTTTTAAAGAGCCTTATAAAACCCCGCGATAAGAACGCTTAAAGCACGCACTATAAAAGCTTAAGAGCCTATCCGACTATAGTTTATAACGTCTTTAACTATAAAAGATATTATAAAAACTACTAAGCGGATTCCGCTAATATCTTTAAGGAATATTTAAGGATTTTCGCGGGATATCTTAACTATAGTTCGACTTATTTCTAACTATAAAAGCACCTTAAAAGATATAAGATAAACTTTACTGCGATTTTTAAAGGATATTTCAGAATATTTAAGGGATTTTTTTAATTATAGTTTATAGTATTTCTAACCGGTCTTATACTTAGTTTATTAGGTAATTTTACGAGGATATTTACGGTCTATTTACGCACTAACGATAAACGGAAGGATAGTATAGTTTAAGATCCTTAAAACTAGCTTAAAGAACTAAGTATAAAGTAGCTAGCTATGCCTTAAAGAAAAAATAAGCTTTTTATTATTTCTAAACCCTTATATATATTTATATACGGTAATTAGTCCGTTATACCGGCTTAACCGGTAGTAATTAGTTTATAGTACCGGCCTTAATTAGCAGTAATTAGTTTATAGTACTAGCCTTAATTAGCGGTAATTAGTCCGCGCTTTATTCCCTTATTTTTATACTATAAGGCGTAGTAAAACGCTTAGTTAAAAGTATAAAAGAATATCTTTATAATTATATTTTTATTTAAGCTGCTTTTAAGCTACTATTAATATATAATTAAGTTAAAGAATTTGCTAGCTATATTATTAAAGCTAGTAATAATACTTAGTAGCTTAAAAAGTATTAAATTTCAAGCTTTTTAACTTATAACTTAAAGGTTAGTACTACTAAAAAGAAAGCTCTTTATTATGCTTATTTTAATAGTGCCTTTATAACTTAAATTAAAAAAATGGTTTTACTTGCTTAAACTACTAGCTATATAAGTATAGAAAAGTAAAATATACTTTCTTATAGTTCTTAAGTAAAATATAGTATAAATAATACATAATATAAATTTGCTAAAAAAAATATTTTAAATCCGCTATTTAACTATATAATTTTTTTTTTATTATATAACGTATATATAAGTAAGTTATAAGCAAACTAAGAAAAGGTATATATAAAGACTATATATAAAATTTACGCTAAGTTATTACACTATTTTATATTTTATATAAGTTTAACTCTTAAGCTTATAAATATAATAGAATCTTTAAATTAGCTTATAGCTTACTATAAAAAGTTATACTATATTAAAAGTTCTTTTTCTAATTACTTAAGTTACTTATAACTTATAAACCTTTTATAAAAAGTAAAAAAAAGTTTAATTCCTATTTTACTTTTTATAAATTATTAACCTTATATATATATATCTTAGCTCTTTTTTTACTTTTTTATATACTTTTTATACTTTTATAATCCCCTTACTTATATATTACGGAATTTAAACGGCTATGCTTAAACTTCTTACTTTACTTTTAAGGAGCTTTACGGAACTCTATAATAAAAAATGCTTTAAGTACGCACTTAAAAGGCTCGCTTAAAGAGATATAATAAATATTACCGGTTAAACCCCGCTAAGGTTTTTAAGATATAACTATAAAAGCTTAAGAGCTTATTTAACTATAGTTTATAATACTTTTAACTATAAAAGATACTATAAAAACTATTAAGCGGATTTTACTAGTATTTTTAAGGGATGTTTAAGTATTTCCGCGGGATATCTAAATTATAGTTTAACCCGTTTTTAAGAATAAAAGCACCTTAAAAGATATAGGATAGACTTTACTACGATTTTTAAAGGATATTTTAGGATATTTAAGGGATTTCCCTAACTATAGTTTATAATATTTCTAACTAGGCTTATATTTAGTTTATTTAGTAATTCTATAAGGATATTTACGGTTTATTTATATACTAATAATAGATAGAAAGATAGTATAATTAAAGATCCTTAAAATTAGCTTAAAAGACTAAGTATAAAGTAGCTAGCTATACTTTAAAGAAAAGATAAGCTTTTTACTATTTCTAAACCCTTATATACGTTTATATACGGTAATTAGTTCGTTATACCGGCCTGATTAGTAGTAATTAGTTCGTAGTACTAGCCTTAACTAGCGGTAATTAGTCCGCGCCTTATCCCCTTATTCTTATACCGTAAGGCGTAGTAAGAACTATAATGCTTTTACCGCTTTTTTACCGCCCTCTTTTTTATAGCTTTTATAAGCTATATTTAATACTTTATTTTACGCTTTTTAGAAAAAGAAGATATATAGTAAAGATTCACTACCCCTCCTTTAATTTTAGTTAGACTTAGTAACGTACCGATTTAGTAAAGAATTTAAAAAAGCTAAAAAAGTAAATTGAAAATCCTTATTTAAAAGGAAGATCTTCTTCTTTAATTATATACCTCGAAATTTAGCAATAACTTAACCTTTACTTTTAGCTTAGATTTCTACTTATAAATTTAATAAGCACGGATATCTATAAAAATGTAAGGCCCGTCTTTATATATATAAAGACCTATAGCCTTATAATAATAAAGAAACTTATATAGCTACTTTAGTAGCGAGGGATTTTCGTAATTTTATAGCTATAGTAGTAAAATTCGACTTTAAAACCCGATCCCTTAACGTAATTAACGTATTTATTAACGTAGACCTTAATAAAGAGATCTATGTTTATTTTCCGGATAGATTTAAAATACCTAGATACGCATTACGGCTAGTAAAAGCCTTTTACGGACTTTAACAATTACTTCTTTTTTAGTAAAAAGGGCTTTCTTTAACCTTTATTTTATTATAGCTTTAATAGTGCCTTAAGGACCCTTATAACCTTACGGCGAATTTTATACTTACTTTCTTTTACGTTAATAATATTATTATTATATTTTAAAAGAAAGATAAAAAGGAAGCTAAAGACTTTATATCTTGTCTTAAAAAGACGTATTCCCTTACTAATAATAGCACCCTTACTTTCTTCTTAAGACTATGTATTATTTAAGACTAGTAGCTTTAAAAGCTATATATTACTTAGTATACTTATATTAATAAAATACGTAATATATATAACCTCCACCCCTTTATTTCTAAAAAGTCCCTTTTTCTTATTTTTAAGACCTTAAAGAAAAATATAGCTACTATATCTAATAAAGAAATCTACTACTACTAATCCCTTATAGGATTTATTAATTTTTTAGCAATTTCTATAAGACTAGATATCTATAAAGCCTCGAACACCCTCGCGGAATTTATATAAAATCCCTCCCGGTAATATATATAGTAAGTAAAGTTCTTTATTTCCTACTTTTTAATTTTTATGCTATTTTAGCATCGAATTTTCCGATATTAAAAACTTAAAGCTACTAACTTATACGGATATAGCTTTTACAAACAACCTTAAGACTAAAAGATCTAGTTAAGGATACGTTATAAGGCTTTTTAACGGACTTATCGCTTAGTTAGCTTAAAAGCAATATATAGTTACTACCTCTTTTATAGAAGCCGAGCTTTTAGCTCTTTTAAATACGGTAAAAGAACTTCTCTCGATTTTACGCTTCTTTTTAGTATCTCCCTTAAACAAGATATTTAAATCCCTACGATTTTCTAAAATAATAAACGGACTATACGCTTAATTACCTCGGAAATTATAAATTTTAAAACGGCCTTAAAACACGTTAAAATTCATAACTACTAAGCTAAGTAGGAGTTCTTTTAAAACAAATTTTCTATCTTACTACTACTACTACTTTATAAAGTATATAAGGGTTAGCTAAAAGGTCGATTATATCTTCGTCTTAGCATTATAAAGCTAAAGATAAGGGGGTATATTAAACCTACTATATATATTAATTACAAGGCACCGGTTAAGGTATTACCTTACTTTTACTAGTATATAATATAGTTAATCGGTATAATAGTTATAAGCTTAAGAGAAAAAGGCGCTAAGCCCGTACTAATAACATTTATTATCGCACCCTTATTTAAGACCTATGCTTACTTAAACCTAGTAGCTAATTAACTAAACGTTAAAGTCTACTTACCTACTAAGCTAAAAAGTAAGTCTTGCTACTACTACTACTTTATAAAGCACGTAAGGGTTAGCTAAAAGGTCGTTTATATCTTCGTCTTAGCGTTATAAAGCTAAAGATTAGGGGGTATCTTAAACTAACGATATATATTAATTATTAGTTACCGGTTTAGGTATTACCTTACTTTTACTAGTATATAATATAGTTAATTAGTGTAATAAATACGTAGATAAGTAATTTACTTAGTTGTTATAACGATTTTAGCTAGTTTTAGCTACGCTTTACTTATATAAGTTTTACTATTAAAGCATAGTATAATATTCTTCTTTAACGAACTTAAGCTCGCTTAAATAGTAATATAAGATTATAAAAGCTTTATAGCGATAAACTATTTTAAGGAACTATTAATACTCTACTTAAGCTAAAGGGTAAGGATAATTATAAACCTTAATAAGTAGTTTTAGCTATATAAGGAGGTTGATATTACTATTTTTTTAACGGAAGTCTTTATAGAAAACCTAGATAAAATAAACCTTATTAAAAACTTCTTATAAAAGGATCTTATAGTAAATTATAAGCTCGGAATCGGCTAAACTAAGGACTTACTTAAACTTACTATTAATAAGGGCGTCTGAATTTACGCTAAAGACTTAAAATATATATTAAAAGTCTAAGATATCCTTTAATTATTTCCCCGCTTTTAAAAAAATAAAGGAGTAGTATATATAAATAAGTCTTAGTATATATATATATAGAAAAGGGAGCTCTTAAAGATAATAATAGTGTCTAGCTAGCTAGAAAAAAGGAATATATATAAGGGGTGCCTTTATATATATTTAACTAACTTTTATAAATAAGGGCTAAGGCTATACTTAAGGCTCTTATAGTAAAATAGGTATAAAGGCTTAGCTTATACACTTCTTATATTTATAACACCTCCCCTTAGCTTTATATAAAGCGTAAATATATATAATGCTTTACGATATAGCCTTTCCCTTATATATTACCCTTACCTTAGTATTTTTTAATCTAACTAATAATAACTAGCTATTCTATTTATATAATACCTCGTTTATATATAAAGCCCTTTAAAGCTTTATTTAGCCGCCTTTCTTATTTTTAGCTACTAAACAAATTAGTTATATTTCTCTTTTAAAAGGCCTTTTATAAAGCTATCCGCGATTATTTTATTAGTCCGTACCTATACTAGTTAAAAGAAGCCCTTATTAGTACGGTAAATAATCTATTTATAGCAGATATCGATATATTAAGTCTTAGCCGGGTTATTTTTATATAGCACCGCAAGCCGCGCGTTTTAGCTATCCGGAAAAATTATAGATAAGGTCGGCTATAGCTAGCTTAGCTTTATTAATAGCTAATACTTCTATATTATAGCTATACCTATAAGCGTAAGGTTTATAATCTCTATATTTATAAACGAAGTCGCTATAATAGTCTGTCTCTTAAATTTTTAAAAGATAGGCCCGTTAGCTAAAAATATAACATAGCTAGCTATAAAGCAATAAGTGCTTTAATCGTTAGTAAAAAAGGTATCTATATATACGCAAAGCTTAAAGTCTTCGATTAAGTATTTCCCCCTTATTATAACTTTATAATTAAAGGTGCTCTTAATATAACGCTATAGCGTCTTTATAATCGCTATATAGTTAAATATTAAGTTATTACTAGCCTTAAAGAGCTTATTCGCCGTATATATAGTATTTAGCTAAGTGCTTATTAATAAGAAATTAAGGCTACTAGTTTAGTAAAGCTAGTCCGTAGTGCTTATTATAAGTTTTTAACTCTTTTTATTATATAAAACCTTAAGTCTTACTAGCTATATCGATTTTATAGCTTTAATAACCTCTTAACTAAAATTTTTAAAGATCTTCTTAGTAAACCTCGTTTAGTATATAAAGATCGTTCTTATTACTTTATTACGTTTAAATTAAATACCTAGGAATTCTTAAGGCTCGCCGAGCTGCTTAGGTTTATATAGCTTAGCTAAGATATTAGCCGTTTCCTTAATAGCTTTTTTAGTTAGTGCCGCTATAATAAAATTATTTATATAGATAATTATAAGTATATTACTTACGCTATAATAAAGGATGTACTTATCCGCCTTATAACGCTTAAAGCCGTATGTTTATAAGTCTACGCTTACTTAGTTATACTACTACTTAAGCGAGCTTTTATAACTATATAAAGCCTTATAAAGCTTATAAACCTAGCTTATTCTATCTTTAAGCTTATAAAGCTATATAATAAACGCCTCCTCTTATACTTTTATATATATATATACGTAAATAATATTAAACTATTCTTATTTTAAGTCTTAAACTATAATTATTATTATAAATAGCTTTTACGAGGCTTAGTATGCCACTCTTATATATAGCTTCTTTATAAGCTTATCTTTTAAGTTTTAGTCTTCTTAAACGACTTAATAAGCTTTTATAAGGGGCTCTATACCTTAAACTAGCTTCTTAAAATAGACTTATTTCCTATTTAAGACTAACGCCCTTAGCAGTTTATAAATAAGGTTTTAAGTATCTTTTTACTTTAATTTATTAATTTCGCGCCTTATTATAAGTAACTAGTAAGTCTTATAGTTATCTTACTTAAAGGCCTATTTTTAAGGTATTAACGAACCCTTTATAGCGGCAATTATCGTACTAAATATAAAAAGGACTAGCTAGTTACTTAGGTTATTAAATTAGTCCCTCTTTCGATAGACTACCTTAAATGCTATTAATACGCCCGGCCTAAATAAGTCTTAGCGTTAGTCCGTAATAGTAAGCTTTAACGTTAAACCCTTAAATAATATTCTTTAAAGGCCTCTTTTAACGGCCGCCGCTTAGCTAATCTATTAGTAAGTTCGCTAATTATTAAGTTAGTATACTTTATTAGCTTATAGTGCCTTAAGCGGGGAATTTATTAGTCTCTTACTACTAAGGTTTAGCATGTAAGAAATTATATATATCTTTAGCTATAAGGTCGCTAGAAAAGTCTTTAAGCAGCTTATACTTATAAAGGCCGTCTTTAAACTACTTTAAACCCTTATAGTCGCTTTTAAGTATACCTTTAGCCCTTAAACTAAGGCGTTTAGTATTAAGATATTTATATTATTATCCTTAAGCTTTATCGTTATAGTTAGTAAGAAAGTGTTTTATAAAGGGTTAGTAGTACTAGTTATAAAGCTTATTATTACTTAAAGGGTAGTAGTAGCTTTAAAGCTTACTATTACCTTAACTTATTACTTTTAACTTAAAGGCTTTTTAGCTTACCCCCTTTAAATTTATCGTTCTTATTATAGTTAAGCTTATCCTAATAATTATAAGGTTTTTATTAGTTTAAGCAATAAAGTATTATACTTTTTATAAAGTTAGCGTTATTTCTATTTTTATTAAAGACCGTAATATTATAGTCTTTCTGCTTTAAAGGTAAGGCCTTTTTAATAGCTTTATAAAAGCGCACGTCCGAAGTAATTAAAATTTTCTTTTAGTTAAAGAGCTATACTTTATAGATATAGCTATAAAGTTCTTTAAGACTTATAAGACTTTTTTTTATACCTTAAGGTTTATTTTAGCCGTCTTAGCTAATATCCTTTACGGCTTAAATATATATACAATATAACCTTAAATTTAAATATATTTAATAAAGTATATATAGGGAATCTTAATCTCCTTAAGCAAAGCTTTTAGCGGCGCCTCTCTTAAAGCCGTGCCGCGTATAAGTAAGAGGTTTGCTATATATATAGCTATCTCGATATATTAAGGCTAAAGGAATTCCCGTAGGTTTATCTTAATATATATTACCCTTATAAACTTTATAAGCATACGGCTAGCTCTCTTTACTAACCTGTTTTATTAAGATATATAAAGTACGCTATAGTATAATAAAAAGTAATCCTCCTTTAACTAAGCCTTTATTTTCTTTACATAGAATTTTATTACGTTATTAAAAGCTAGTACTTAAATAAAAGTGCTAGTAGTGCTATTCTTAACTTATAACTTTTAAGCTTTTATTATATTAAACGCTTAATCTTATATAAGCAAAAATAATACTTAGTAAAATTTAAAAAAGATATTAATACTATAAAGGCAATAGTTAATACCTTTATAGCTTATAAGCTTATATTATAAGAAGTCTTAATAAATATATATAAGGAACGCTTAATATTATAGAATTTAAACAGCTATGCTTAGACTTCTTACTTTACTTTTAAGGAGCTTTATAAAACTATATAGCGGGAATGCTTAAAGTATATACTATAAAAGCTTACTTAAGGAGATATAATAAATATTACCGGTTAAACCCCGCTAAAGATCTTAAGATATAACTATAAATACTTAAGAGCTTATCCGATTATAGTTTATAATATTTCGTACTATAAAAAATACTATAAAAATTATAGTTAAGCCCGTTTTTAACTATAAAAGCACCTTAAATAATAAAGAATAGACTTTACCGCGATTTTTAAGGGATATTTTCTCGGAACCCTTAGTATCTCTCGTATACTAAGTAGTAAGGCTTAATTTATCTTATTTAAATTTACTAGCCGGAAAGGGAGAAGAAGACTTAGTGCTAACTACTAAACCGAATAAAGTAAGGGTATCTTATTATACGGATTTCTCGTGTTAAAACTAGTTAAAGAAAAAGAAAGAAAGAAAGGAAAGGAGTTAAGGGAAGGAGAAGGAAGGACCTCCTTTTATACCTTTTTAAGGCTACTAAAAGGCTTTCCTTTTATATGCTTTTATATGCTTTTATATACTAATTTATAACTTATACCTTATATAACTTATAAGGTTACTAAACTACTTCTTAAGCTAATAAAAATAGCTTACGCAATTTTGCTATTACGAGTTATAAGTAATATACGCTTTATTACTTATAACTAACTTATAAAACTAAATATTCTTATCTTAAAACCTTTTATAAGATTTTATCTTTTTTTAAAGGGAGGCCTTTTACCTTATCTTTATATAAGGTATTAGTAAATTAAATAAGGTATTAGTTAATTTATTTAATACTAATCTTATCGCTAGCCGAAGCTAACTTAAGCTAAATATAGGCGTATTTAACCTATACCGCTTATAGCTAATACTAGTCGTCTCTAACCGTTAAGCTATATTATCTCTCCTTATAACTACTAGTATTTACTTTAATAGTTATAACTCGTAACTAGCGGTATTTACTCTATTAGTTACTCCTTTATATTTAGCGGTATCTACTTTACTAGATATTAGTACCTCTAGTACTTAGGATTACTAACGGAATAGGGTTTCCGTTATACTTTACCCTAACTTTATTAAACGATATTTTAAGCGGCTATTAAAGTAAATACAGTTATTAAGGTTCTTTATTAAGTTATAATTAAAGCTTTAAGAGTAACTTGACCTCTATTTAATACCTATTTATAAGTATAGTAAAGAAGAACTAATTTAAGTAGCTTAATACTATTAAGACGCTATAAATAGTAAGAAACGCTGTTTAAGCATAAGCTTTAAATTAAAATAGCGCGGAATAAGTTTAAAATCCTTTAACTAAAGAAATTCCTGCTATAAAAAAGGCCGTAGTAAACGGTAATTAAAAGGTTCTTACTATTAAGGCACTATTAATACCTTAATAATAATAAGGGAAGACTTATATTTAAATAGTCTTAAACGTTGCTGCGGCTAAGGTCGTAGAAAAGAGTAAGGCTAAGGCTAAGGCTTATCTTAAAACTAAAAGGTTATTTATTTTAAATATAATAAGCTAAGTTACGATATAAATAAGTATACCTTAGCTTTACTAATAGATACCTTAGTAAATACCTTATATATTAATATCGCTTTATAAAGAAACGCTTAAAGGCTAAAGTAAACGCCTTTTTTTTTAGCTATATTAATACTTTAAAGGTAGCTACTATAAACTCTTATAATACTATTAAGGCGAAATCTTATTAATATAAAAGTATACTTAAATACTTATAGTATCGTAAACTTAGTAAACGTATATTTTTTATGCTAATAAGGCTTAATATAAGTCTTATTATTATATCTTAAGCTTTTAAGACTAAGCAATAGTTAGGTAAACAATTATAAGGTTTAAGAGGTTTTAATAAAAATTACTAATATAAAAAGCACTAAAAAGATAATTACTTAGTACTATATTAATATTAATACGTTAACGCTAAATAACTATATACTTATCTTATAGTTAATTACGGCGATTATAAATCAGAAAATCTATATTATTTTATAAAAAAGGTAATAGTAGTTTAAGCATTAAATTAATAACGGCACCTTATAAAGTCTACGAAAATTCGTAAGAGATTGCCGAAATAAGGCCTATATTTATATAGTCGCTACTAACTTTAAGCTAATTCCGTTGCTAAATAAGAACGACGATAAAAGAATTCCGGTAAAAGAATAAACTAAGATACTACCGACTTTATACTAATTTTAAGATATATTCTTAGTAAATAAGTTTAACTTATTACTAATTAAAAAAGGAATAAATTACGCAATTAACTTAACATCCGGTATAAAACCTTTTTTTAAACCGATTTACCCTTTATCCTATAAAATATTATAAATATTAAAGGACTAAATTAGTAACTTTATAAAACACGGTATTATCTAAGAGTTATAAAGCTTAATAGGCGTACTAATTCTTTTTATCTTAAAGAAAAATAGTAGCCTTTATCTTTATATAAACTACTAAGGACTTAACCGTATTATATAAAAAGATCGGTACCCTTTACCTCTTATTTCGGAGATCTTTAACCGTTATTAAGGACCTAAATTCTTTTTTAAGATTAATATTTAAAATATATACTAGCATATCCGTATAAAAGAGAGCAATAAGTAAAAGATAGCTTTTTTATTATACTATAAATACTTTAAATACCTTATTATGCTATTTAGCTTAATTAATACTTTAGCTACTTTTTATAGCTATATTAATTAAGTATTAAAAGGCCTTATTAATACTATTTATATAGTATTTCTTAATAATATCCTTATCTTCTTATAAATAGAAGAAAATTATATTAAATACTATTAATAAGTTATAAAAAGGCTACGTATAGCGTAATTATTTATTAAGCTATTTAAATATATATTTTATTAGTAATTAGTCGAGTTTCTTAGTTTTGTTTTATTAGTAAATAAAGTATTAAAAAATCTTTAATAAGTAAAAGTAACCGCTAAATAGCTAGTACCTAATTCTTATTAAAATATTTAAGTCTTCTTTAAGTTTTATAACTATTACTATTATTTTATTTACCGCTACTTTTATATAATAGCACTTCTTACCGCACTACTAAAAGGTAGTAATAATAGTACGAAGCTAAGGAGAGTAGACTTAAACGTAACCGAATTTATAGCGTTTTAGTCTTTAAAGGACGTATTTATTAATATACCCTTACTTTAATACTACGACTTAAAAAGGCATACTTAAATTAAAACCGATATATTATAATATATAATAGCGGGCATTTTATCTTAGCTTAATAATAAAGGTCGCTACTATTTATTTCAATTTTAGTTAAGAAAGTTTATTAAAGCTAAGTTAAACTATAAAGTCCCGGACTAAGAACTATTTACTATTATAAAGTTATTTAAATACTAGTAATACTATATTAAAGGAGCCGCATAATAAGTAAAAGTCTTATTAAACTATTTTAACCTTTAAACGTTTATACGCTAAACCTCCTTTAATTAAAAATAAGCATAATAGTATATATACTTCGTTCTATTTAACTTTATAATTAAGTATAAAGTAAGGAAGTTAAACCCGGCTTATATACTATTAAGAATGCTTTAATATTAAGGTAAGAAGCACTTATTTATAAAGTTATAATTAAAGCTTAAGTTAAAGCTAGTACCGATAAATTATATAACTATTAATAATCCGTAAAAAGATAATAAGAAGTCTTTATAAGTAAAAGAACGCCTAACCTTAAGCTAGTAAAAGTATAGTAAGTTACCTTTATATAAAGAAAATATATAAGCTCTTATATAGCGAACTACTATTAACTTAAGAGCGGACTTTAAGTAACTAGCCGTATAAGCTAAAAAGAGAGCTAGTTATAAATAGCTACTTTTAAGGAAGACTATAAGGGATATAGCTTATAGCCTTTTAGTATATACTATAAAAGTTCTTAATACTTTGCTAAAATTACTAAAATATACTTAAAGCAAAGATATAGTAATTGCTTTATAAAAGGCAACTAAAGACTTCTTAAAAAAGAAGTATTTTTAGTTATTACGACTAAATAAATTATTGCTATAAAAAGGACGAATCGTAGTACCTTTTAATACTACTTTATAGTTAGAGTTAATATAATTTTACTATAATAACCTATTAGTAGGATACTTTTAAGGCTAATAAATAGGTAAATTACTATTAAGGAATTTCTATTAAGAGAATATAGTAAGAGATATTAATTAATATATTTAAGAATGCTTAGTATATTAAGGCGCTATATTAAGGAGGTATCGCCTTTATAGCGCTATATAATTATCGTTATACCCCGTATAACTATAAAAAGAACTATTAATAAACTTTATTATAAGTTTGCTAAAAGTATAATATAAGGGATAAGTAGTTAATATAATATTAGTAATCGTAGATTAATATACTAAGTACTACCTTTTTATTCTATATTTTAAAATAATAAACGCGCTTAAGCTAGTAAAGTTATTTTATTAGAATATTAAGTTAGTATATAGGCCCTTAAAGAGCGTAGTTATAAATAGAGGATTACTATTTATTAATAAGTTTTAGTTAAACCTATATTTTCTTTTATAAGTAAGATATAGTTTATTAATAGCGTTTTACCCTTAAACTAATAAGTAAACGGAACGTATAAATTAAGTAGTATACTACTACTAAAGATACTTTATAAATTAAACATAAATAAACTAAGCATTCTTTCTTTAAGTAGTATAATTTGCATATAATAACGTAACTAATACTATTACTAAGCTATCCCTTAATAAGGCCCTTTTTAGCTATTAGCTAAATTTTTATATTAACATTAAGGATAATATTATAAAGGGGGAGGTACTTAATATAAAAATAAAAATTAATAAGTTAAAAGCTTTATAATAACGATATAAGGAATACTAGCAAAAGGCTATTTTAAATATAAGTAAAGTACTATAACTTTAAGTACTAACTACTTTTACTTAAAGTTAGTAACTTTATTATGCTTTTTATAAAAAATTTACGCGTTAAGGATAAAAAAAGGAAGCTATCTTCTAAGTATATTATGCCTTTTTAGGTACTATAAGCTATTAAGAAATAAGCTTATCGTTTAGCTCTCTTAAATACGTATTTATATATATACAATATATTATATATTAGCTTATTAAAACCTTAAAAGAAAAGGTTAAGCGATTTAAGAGACGCCGAACTATTTACAATACTTAACCTTTAAGATAAAGTAAGTAGCTAAGTAATACTATAACTTATTATACTATTTACTATCTTTACTACTTAATTAATAGTATTATAAGACTATATCTTTATAGGCCGGTTTATAAACTAATTACCGCTAGTTAAGGCCGGTATTATAAACTTATTACTACTAGTTAAGCTAGTATAACGGACTAATTACTATATATAAACGTATAGAGGGGTTTATAAATAGTAAAAAGCTTATCTTTTCTTTAAGGTATAGCTAGCTACTTTATACTTAGTTCTTTAAGTTAATTTTAAGGTTCTTTAAATATACTATCCTACTATTTATTATTAGTATATAAATAAACTAAAAGTATTTTTATAAAATTACTTAATAAACTAAGTATAAGCTTAGTTAGAAATAGTATTAACTATAATTAAGGAAATCCTTTAAATATTCTTAGATATCCTTTAAAAATTGCGGTAAAGTCTATCTTATATCTTTAAAAGTGCTTTTATAATTAAAAATAGGCTAAACTATAATTAAGATATCCTATAAAAATCCTTTAATATCCCTTAAAAATACTAGTAAAATCCGTTTAGTAGTTTTTATAGTGTTTTTTATCGTTAAAAAACGTTATAAACTATAGTCGGATAAGCTCCTAAGTATTTATAGTTATATCTTAAAAACCTTAGCGGGGCCTAACTAGTAATATCCGTTATATCTCTTTAAGCAAGCCTTTATAGCGCGTGCTTTATACGTTCCCGCCGCGGGGGTCTATAAGGCTTATTAAAAGTAAAGTAAGGAGTTTAAGTATAGCCGTTTAAATTATATAATAACTTCTTTAAGTAAAAAAGAAAAGCTAACGTTCTAATTAGTTTAAAGTAAAAATAAGGTAAAAAGGGCGCTAAGTAATAGCTTTATAGTAGCGTTTTCATACTATATTAGCAGTATACTATCTTTATCCTTTTACTAGTTTTTCGGCCTATTTAGCCGGTAGCAGTTAAGCAGCTTAAAATAATAAGTAAACGTTTTTATTATAAGTCTTTACTACTTATTTAGCTATGCGTTTTTGTTTTTATTAAGGCGACTAGCATATTTAGCTAAAGTTAGTAATAAGGTTTTTAACCCTCCTTTAAGCGTATATTTAAGCGTGTATTTAATAGTAAGGAGCCTTCGCGCTAAAGAATATTCGTCTTTTTATAATAGAATATATTATAAAAGACGAGCTTATCTAAGCCTTATCTTATATTATTATCTTACTTACTCTTAATACTGTTTTCGTTTTAATCCCCCGCTTATTTCTTTATATTACTTACTAGCTTTATAAGCTGCCTATTAGCAAGATATTATATTTTACTTATTACCGCTATTATAGCTATCCCTCGCTTTTTATTGCTAAACTCTTTAACTTATCGTTCTTTTTATATAGCGCTACTACTTATACCTTTCCGCTAACTAACGCGCGTTTAGCTACTAAGAAAGTATTAAGGTAAAGCTAAGTTATTCTATTAATAATAATAAGAATAATTAGTACCAAGGTATTAAACGTCTATATTCTTACTTAAAAGCAAGTAACGAGGTCCTTAATAGCTTTAGTACTTAACCCCTTACTTTTAATATTTTAAATATATTTAATAGTCTTAAAAAACCTTTTTACGGAAAGGGCCTTAAAAGTAAGAATATAAAAAGTATAGTTATTATAGCTAATAAAGTAAATATTAAACCCTAAGAACTTTATCGCTTAAGATATAGTTAAGTTACGTTTAAATTTCTTATTGGCTTATAAGTAAAACTTAGCGTAGTTTATAGCTAAGCAGAAACTCCTAATTATTATAATCCTATTGCCGGAATATAGTCCCGCGAAGCTAAGCTTATAAAGGATCGTTTTAGTTATTATAAATAGCTTTTATAAAATTAAGCGGCGAAATGTATTATAAGCTTAGTTATCGCTATTTATTTTAGTTAAAGAGGGGCGGCGGATAAACTATAGTTTAGCGCTTATTCGCTTTTATATAGCCGGGCTAAGCATAGCGGCTAAAGAGAAGAGTATATACTAAGCAGGACTAAAAAAGTCCTTAAGGCTTATAGTAGCTATAAGCTAAAAAGAGGACTTTATCGCGCGGGCTAAACTATATATAAAGCAAGATAGAGTTTTTATTATAATAGCTAAAAACGCTATTATAAACCTAGCTACGAACTAATTAAGCTAGGCCTTAAATATATAGTTAAGAATAGCGTTAATATCGTTTTAATCGTTTAGCTAAAGCGGGTTTCCGCTAATAATAGTAGCTACTATAAATCGTAAGACTATAATAAGGTTAGCTAGCTTAAAAGCATTAAGTATTAGCTAGTTATTTTACTAATAAAGGTTTCTAGCTATACTTTAAATATATATATAAGCGGCGGAGGCTTTTAAGCTATAAGAGCTAAGTAAGAGGTATAGCTAAGTTGCTATAAAAGCGGCTATTTAAACTACGCGGCGGTATAAAGCTAAGGGGCAAGTCGTTAAAGTTAAGCGTTTTAAGAGGGTAGTATAAGCTATCTTTTATAGTGCTATAATTTAAATCGAGCTTATTAGCTTAAGCACGGTTATAAAAGGCGGCGTAGGTTTATATAAAAAGTTAAACTTAAAGGCTTTAGCTCTTATTAAAGGACTTAAGGCTACGAAGTATAGCTACCTTATTTTTATATAGCTTAAAAGCCCGCTTATATCCTTTTTATTAAAGGTATAAAGGCTTATATAAAAGCGGGCTAAAAGAGGAGTTATAAAATAGCTAGTCTTAACTATAAAAGACGTTAAATAATAAAATAACTTAAAATAAGAATATAAAGATTATAAACTTAAGGTTAAAGAGGCTATATATATAAGAGTAAGTAAGGTGCGGTAAGTTATAGCTAGTAGCTAAAAGAAGTAAAGTTATAAAAAGGGGAAAAAAAAGGAGAAAGGTTAAGTAATAAAAAAGATTTAAATAAGTATAATATAAAGCTAAAAAGGCCTTATTACTTAAGGTAAATAGTATTATATTATAATTAAAATAACTAATTACTTTAAGTATAGTAAGTTATAGTTTCTTATAACTTATAGTAGCCTTTAAGTTTTATACTTAAGCTTAACCGCTTAATTCTCTTAGCTAAAGAGTTTTATATTAAGTTATTAAGGCCGCTTATTATACTTTTATCTAAACTACTTAAGTAGCTAACTCTTTTTATGCTTTTTTAAAAAGCCTTTATAGTTTTTAGTAAAAAGACCGCTTTTTTATTTACTTATAAGTTATAGCTGCTTAGCTAGCCTTTTTACGCTATAAGAAACTTCTTTATAATTTTCCGCTACCTTTTTATATTATATAACTTTATAGGATTTGTTTAACTTTTTATTTATTTAAGTAAAGCGTCCTTTTATCTTTAACTAGCTTTTAATATATAGCGAGCTTATTTACTAGCTATAACTATACTATTAAAACGACTAAATAAATATTAAAAGACCCTTTTATATTTAACTTATAGATAAGCGATCTTACTTTAATAGTAACTTTAAACGGCTAAGTATATCTCTTTTAAAGTTTTACTAGTTTACTATTTATAATATAATAACCTTTATTAAGCTATAGCTAAACTTAATCGCTAAGCTTAAATTTTAGCAGGCGGTATTTCTTATTATATCTATTCTTTATAGCGGCTTAAGTATAAGCAATAGCTAACTTAGCTTTTTTTTATAAGACGTCTTAGTTTTATAGATATAAGTAGTTATTAAGAAACTTAAGACCGTTATTAATCTTATTCTTATAATAAGCTAACTTTAAGCTATATAAATTACTAAGGAGAAGGCGTTATTAAGGCTAAACTAAAAAGCTATTAGTATATTAGTTTAGCGTTAGTTTAGGAAATTAGCAGTAAAGAATTATAGCGCGATTTTTATAGTTTAGTTTCGCCTTTTTAATAAGCTATTATTTTAAAGTTACTAAGCAGTACATATAAGAAGCCTTAATTTAAAGGCTTACTATAAAGTCTGCTAAAATATTAAAGTAAACTTTACGTTTTAGTTAAAGATTATCCTTTTTAAAATCTCTTAATTAGCGCGGAGTAGCTTAATATATAATGCTTATACTTAGTCTTTTACTATAAACTAGTTATTACTTAAGATAAAGAAATATATCTTAAAGAATTTATTAGTTATAGTTAGTAAGGTATTAAAGAAGTTCTTTATAAGATCTTTTTATAAGGATTATTTAGCTTAAACTATTAAAAGCTTAGTAATAAGGTTTATCGCTATTATATAGTATAAAACTAGCGGGCTCTAAATTAAGATAAGCTACTTTAGCGTCTTACTTTAATTAGTTTAGTTATAGTAATAAGCGTTATAGCTATTTATAACTTCGTTTTTATATTTACTAATATATAAGATTAAGAATCTTTAAAATAAATTTTACTATATATAAGTACGGCTAGTATTAAAATATTTAGCGTAGGCGTTTTTAATAAATTCTTTATTATAAGTCTTAAAGATATATAGTTTTTAGTATTCTTTATTCTCTATAAAGTATAGTAACCTTTATAACTAAAAGAATAAGAGTTTAAAGATACTATCTTAATTACTAAGCTATATAATAATCTTTTCTTCTTATATATCTTTTATATATCCGTTAATAATTTTTTAGTAAAGCGGTAATTTAAATAATACGTTTATATAAAGGAATACGTAGTTTATTATCTCGTTTTCTTAAATACGTTTTAATTCCCCTTTTTAGTTAAAAAATACTGGCTTATTATCGTAGTATAGTAAACGTATATAAGCGTTTAACATAACGTTTTTAACGCTTAAAATATAATATACCTTAAGTAAGAATGTTATAAAATCTAAACGGCTACGCTTAAACTCCTTACTTTACTCTTAAGGAGCCTTACGGAACCCCGCGACGGGAACGCTTAAAGCACGTACTATAAAAGCTTACTTAAGAAGATACGACAAATATTACCGGTTAGACCCCGCTAAGGTCTCCGAGATATAACTATAAAGGGTTAAGAGCCTACTTAACTATAGTTTACGACGTTTAACTATAGTTTATAACGTCTTTAACTATAAAAAACACTATAAAAACTACTAAGCGGATTCCGCCGGTATGTTTAAGGGATATTTAAGGATTTCCGCGGGATATCTTAATTATAGTTCGACCTATTATTAACTATAAAAGCACCTTAAAAGATATAAGATAAACCTTACCGCGATTTATAAGGGATATTTAAGGATATTTAAAGGATTTCCCTAATTATAGTTTATAGTATTTTTAACTAAGCTTATACTTAGTTTATTAAGCGATTTTATAAAGATATCTATAGTTTATCTACGTATTATAGATAGTATAGTTAAAGATCCTTAAAATTGGCTTAAAGAACTAAGTATAAAGTAGCTAGCTATATTTTTAAAAATAAATAAGCTTTTTACTATTTCTAAACCTTTATATATATTTATATATAGTAATTAGTTTATTATACTAGCTTAATTAGCGGTAATTAGTTTATAGTACTAGCCTTAATTAATAGTAATTAGTTTAAAGTACTAGCCTTAACTAGTAATAATTAGTCCGCGCCTTAACCCCTTATCCTTATACTATAAGATATAGTAAATAGTAATAATTCTTACTTATTTAAACGGAAATCCCTTAAATATTCGTTAAGCTAAAAGCGACTATATTATACGATTAAGTACTTATCTTATAAGAAGTTAAATACTAAATAATACTTTCTTTAGTAAAAAGCTCTTATTAGCCTTTAAGTCTAACCTTAATAATAAGTACTTTTTCCTTAACGCGCTTATAATAAAACTTTAAGATAAGTAAGCTATAAGAGCGGAAAAGGCTATAGCTTACTAAGTATACCGGTTTAATAATCTCCCTTACCTTTTTTTAAAGTACTATACCGTAATAGCTTATAAAGCTAGATAGGATATAAAATAAGTCTTACTAAGCTAAGCTAAGACTATTACTTTTTAAGAGGCAATCCGCTTTTAAAATACTAATAAAAGATAAATTATAAAACGATAAAACTTATATAACTAAGTAAACTAAATTTAGTATTACTTAAACGGATCGATTATCCTTTAAATAGAAAAAGTAAGGACGAGCTAACCTTAAAACTATCCGGCTCCTTACCCGCTAAATACCTTCCGGATCGAGCTTATAATAAAGTTACTTTTTCCTTAAGATAATAAGCTTAGCGGATATTTTTACTATATACTATTAATAAAGTTTAGCTTAAGAGCCTTAACCGGAAATCTACTTTAAAGGATACTTAGTAATTTCTTACTTTAGTATTACTATTTAGCTTTATCCGCTATAGCCGCGCTAATTAAAGCATTTTCGGGACTCTTAATTAATAAAAATAAGCCTCCTACGCTAAGGGCCTTATAGCGTACCGGATTCCGGGACGTATATAAGATAGAAGGTTAAGCGCTTAGCGAGAGTATTAAGACTAAGACTTTAATAATAAGCAATAAAAAGGCAATAAGCAATACCTTTAGCGGGCTAAACTTATTTATACTAAGCGCGTAGATATTAAGACTAAGTATAGCTTTAAGCCTTTTAGTAAGAATAGTAGTAATATTAAATAAATAATTTCTTAATCTCCTTTAAGTATTAAGAAAAGAAAACGCGCTTACTAAGCTTTAAGAAAAACCTTAACTATAAGCCGAGGATATAAGGAGATTTAACTTATTAAGACCTTTAAAAGTATCCTTTAATAAAGTTTAAAAAGATAATAAAGCTAGTATATTTTAAGGAGTAGACCGTTTTATTAACTTTATCCGCTAAAACGCTAATAAAGGCAAGGCCTATATAGATAAATTAGCTATTAAATTGCCCTCCTTTTTTTAAAGAAGTGCGGGAGAATAGTATTTAAAGGACCTCTTAAAACTATAATAAAAAGAACTTAGTAAGCTTAGTATTAAATTAAGCTAATAAATCTTTGCTTTATAAAAAAAGTTCGGAATCCGCTTAAATATAGCGATATAAGCACTTAATAAAAGGCACTTTACTATTAAAGATATAGTAATAAGATCTAGCTTTAAGTCTTAAATATCGCGCTTATAATATAAAGCTAAGGCCGTGCTTTACTAGCTAAACAACTTAACTATAGTAATTTATTAAAAGCTAAATATCTACTTATATAAATCCTTATAATATTTAATAGGAAACGAGGATATTAATAAATAAATTAACGAATATAAAGAAATTCTTCCTTAGCTATAAGTTAAATATACTTAAGGATTTTAAAAGCACTTATTAGCGTAAAAGAAATAAGTTTAACTTATAAAAAGGGAAGGGCTAATTAGCTATACCTTATATATACTTAAAGGATAGTTTAGGACGCCTTAGCTATTTATTAAGGGCTCGCTAAGGCCGAGGGTTACGTTCTTAAACCGCTTAGCAAAGGTAGATATACTATAGGCCTTATAGCGCTCGCTAAGTTAAAGGAGAAATCCGCTTAAATAGCTAAGAATATAAGCTAAGGTCTTTTAGCTTAAAAGAGAAGGAACTTTTAAGACTATACGCTTACTAACGCTAAAGCTAAAGCGGGTATACCTTATAACTAAGGAAAGAACTATAGTAAAGACTAATAACTATTTAAAAGATAAAGAGTACGATATAAAAGGAGCTTAGTTAAATACTAATAAAGGCTTAAAGGAAACCGTAATCTATACTATAGTAAACTAAGCGTAAGAGGCCGATAAAGTATATAGATTTTACGGCAAAGCATTCCCTTTAAAGAATAAGCTTTATTAATATATTAAAGATAAATACCCCCTTAACCTTAATTAAAACGTTACTATATAAAGATATAGCTTAGTATAGTAAGTAGTTATTTAAAAGCTATAAAGCGTTTAGATAGTTAAGGCTTCTTTTAACGTTTAGCCGTTAAACCTTAATAAGCCGTTACGATTTACCTATATATACTTACTAATCTATAGAAAAAAAGGGCCTAGGATAAGTATTAAAGCCTATATAGATACCAGGGTAAACTAAAGCCTTATTTAAGCCGACTTAATAAAGACCTTTTAAGATATAATTATAAACTCCTTTTAACGAATTCTTATTTAAAGAGTAAGAAGGATAGCTACTATTAAATAGGTAGAATTTTTCGCGTATATACTAAAAAGGCTAAACAGTAGCCTTATAAGTATAAAAGTAAGGATCGGTGCTTAGATAGTAAAACACTTAGTAGCTAATATATTACTTAGCTAAGACTTTTTAGCTCCTTATTAAGGGGACCTTATTAACTTTATATTAGTCTTATAAATCGGGGCCTATAAAGAGATTAAAGCTAAAGTTTAGATAGTCTAGCTAAGACTAGTAATACGTAAATAGGTAATTTACTTAGTTACTATAACGAATTTAGCTAGTTTTAGCTACGCCTTACTTATATAAGTCTAGGCGCCGCCGTTAAGGCATAATATAATATTTTTCCCCGATAACCTTAAGCTCGCTTAGATAATAATATAAGATTATAAGAGCTTTATAGCGATAAACTATTTTAAGGAACTACTAATACTCCGCTAAGGCTAAAAAGTAAAGATAATTACGGACCTTAATAAGTAGTTCTAGCTATATAAGGAGGTCGACGCTACTACTCCCTTAGCGGAAGCCTTTATAGAAAATCCGGATAAAATAGACCTTATTAAAGACTTCTTATAAAAAGATCTTATAGTAAACTATAAACTTAGAATTAGCTAAACTAAGGACTTACTTAAACTTACTATTAATAAGGGCGTTTAGATCTATATTAAAGACTTAAAATATATATTAAAAGTTTAAGATATCCTTTAATCGTTTCCCTACCTTTAAAAAGATAAGGGAGTAGTATATATAGATAAATCCGAATATATACGTATTCCTTTAATAAAAGAATAGTAATATTAATAAATCGTATTAAGATTATACTTATTAAGCAATTAAAGATAAAAAGGTAGTAAATATAATATTTAGCTAGCTAACTATATAAGGCCGATTAAAACGAGTTTATAGGCTAACCCCGTTTACGGCGCTAGTATTTATAGTATAGAAGATAGTAAACAGAAAGAAAAAGGGATAAGGAATCGTAGACTTATAAGGGATTAATACTATTACTACTTTAAATACTTACTTAATGCCCTATTAAAGCGATATAATTAAACGCCTTTAAGGAAAGAAGTTTATTAGTACGGTAAACGTATAATCGTTTTTTTATTAGTTTTTAGTTTATTAAGACTATTAAGAAAGGTTTATAGTTATAAGCTATCGAAGGCTAAAAAGATTATTAGTAATACTTATAGGCTTTAAGAACTCCTTAGTATATATTTAAAGGTTTATCGATAACGTCCTTTGTAAATACTAAAAATACGCGGCGGCCTATATTAATAATATTATTATTTACTTTAATACGGCCGAAGAACACCTTTAATATTTAAAGGCTATATTCCGCGCTCTTTATAACTATAATATTACCTTATTAAAACTAAAGTCCTTCTTAGTATACCTATTTATATCGCTCTTCGGATTTAAGGTAGATACTATCGGCTTAATAAATATAA
Organism: Ophiocordyceps robertsii; assembly: GCA_027405785.1. Taxonomy (NCBI): domain Eukaryota; kingdom Fungi; phylum Ascomycota; class Sordariomycetes; order Hypocreales; family Ophiocordycipitaceae; genus Ophiocordyceps; species Ophiocordyceps robertsii. Next base: position 30,254 of record JAPEBW010000673.1, read on the forward strand.
ATAAACGCGTGCGAGCCTTAAAGGATATCGCGTTCTTAAAGAACCTTTAATAGCTTAAGAAATAAATTGGCCTTACTAAGTAGCTACGCTATACGGTCCTATATTTTACTAAAAAAGTTAATATCTTATAAAAACAAAAGACGGAGCTACTTTAAGTAAGATATAAAGAAGGAGTCCCCTTAAAGGGCTAAAGATAAGCTTAATATACCGCGAAAGCCGCTTTTTAGCCTACTTTAAAAGAAAAAAAAAACCTTCGCGATTTTAACTAAAAAGCTTATTAAGCCTTAAACGATTTACTACTTTAACCTTACTTAATAACTATTTATCTAGATCGATTTATCCTAAGAATACGGAGTAGCGGCTATAGCTTTTAACTTAAAAGAAGGTATAGAATAAAATAAAAAGACGCTACTAGCCTAAACTAAGGTCTAGCTTATTGTTTACTTAAGCCGTGCCTTTTAAAGTAAAGAACCTTAATACTAGCTTATAGAACTTAAAGTAGCTAGTTTAATATAAGTAATATATAAGTTATATACTATAGTACTATCTATAAAAACGCTATAAGTAGTTATCTTTACCGACTATATAAGTACTTATAAAATTATAAACTAAAAATCCTTATTCTTTATTAGTATAAAATCTAATAATAAGCTAGTCCTCGCGTCTTAATACTTAAGCTAATTCCCGCTTAAGGTATACTATATCCTAAGCGTTAAAAATATTATACTAAACGCGCTTTTACGTTTACTATATTAAGACGATAGGCTAGTATCCTTAAATTAAGAAGGGGAATTAAAACGTATTTAAAAGGATAGGATAACGGACTATATATTCCTTTATATAGAAGTATTAATCGAATTACCGCTCCGCTAAAAAATAAATAACAGATATACAAAGGATATATAATAAGTAAAAATTATAGCGTAGCTTAGCAATAAGGATAGTATCCCCGGACTTTTATTCTTTTAGTTATAAGGGTTACTATACTTTATAAAGAATAACGGACGCTAGAGACTATATATCCTTAAGACTTACGCTAAGGAGATTATCGAAGATACCTACGCTAAATATTTTTATACCGGCTATACTTATATATAGTAAGATCTATTTAAAAGCTTCTTAATCTTATAGCTTATTAAATATATAGATAAGGTTATAGATAGCTATAATACTTATTACTATAACTAAACTAATTAAGGTAAGATGCTAAAGTAGCTTATCTTAATTTAAAGCCCGCTAGTTTTATACTATATAATAGCGATAAACTTAATTACCGGGCTCTTAGTAGTCTAAGCTAAATAATCTTTATAAAAAGATCTTATATAAAACTTCTTTAATACCTTACTAACTATAACTAATAAACTCTTTAAAATATATCTTTTTATCCTAAGTAATAACTAATTTATAACGGAAGACTAAGTATAAGCATTATATATTAAACTACTCCGCGCTAATTAAGGGATTTTAAAGAGGAAAATCTTTTACTAAGATAGAAAGTTTACCTTAGTATTTTAGCGGACTTTATAATAAGCCTTCGGATTAAAGCTTTTTATATCTACCGCTTAGTACCTTTAAACTAACGGCCTATTAAAAAGGCGAAACTAAACTATAGAAATCGCGCTACGATTCTTTACCGCTAATTTCCTAAACCTATACTAAACCGATATGCTAGTTGCTTTTTAGTTTAGCCTTAATAATTCCTTCTCCTTAGTAATTTAGGCGGCCCTTAATAAGCTTATTATAAAGATAAAAATAAATAATAGCTTTTAGTTTTTTAGTAACTACTTATACCTACGAAACTAAAAGGTCTTATAAAAAAAAGCTAGGTTAGCTATTGCCTATACTTAAGCTGCTATAAAGGATAGATATAATAAGAAATACCGCCCGCTAGAATTTAAGCTTAGCGATTAAGTTTAGCTATAGCTTAGTAAAAGCTACTATATTACGGATAGTAAACTAGTAAAGCTTTAAAAAAGATATACTAAGGCGTTTAAGGTTACCGCTAAAGTAAAATAGCTTATATACCGGCTAGATATAAAAAGGTCCTTTAATATCTATTTAGTCGTTTTAGTAGTATAAATACGCGTAGTAGATAAGCTAGCTATATGCTTAAGACTAGTTTAAGATAAAGGGATACCTTACTTAAATAAGTAAGAAGTAAAATAAATCCTATAAAGCTATATAATAAAAAAAGGCGGCGGAAAGCTAAAGAAGGAGTTCCTTATAGCTTAAAAAGGCTAGCTAAGTAGCTATAACTTATAGGTAAATAAAAAAGCAGTCTTCTTACTAAAGATCGTAAAAGCCTTTAAATAAGCATAAGAAAGTTAGCTATATAAGTAGTTCGGATAAGAGTATAACGCGCGGCCTTTATAACTTAATATAAAACTCTTTAACTAAGAGAATTAAGTAGTTAAGCTTCAGCACGAGACTTAAAGGCTATAATAAGTTATAAAAAACCGTAACTTACTATACTTAAAGTAATTAATTATTTTAATAATAATATACCGCTATTAACCTTAAGTAATAAAGCCTTTTTAGCCTTATAGTATACCTATTTTAATTTTCTCCGCCGCCCGCCTTCTTTCTTTTTCTTTCTTCTTTTTATAACTATATTTCTCTTTACCGCTAGCTATAGCCTACCGCACCTCGCTTACTCTTATATATATAACTTTCTTTACTTTAAGCTTATAATTCTTATACCTTTATTTTAAGTCTTTTTATTATCTAACGTCTTTTATAGCTAAGACTAGCTATTCCGTAATTACTTTTTTAGCCCGCTTTCCTATAAGCCCTTACGCCTTTAATATAAAAGATATAAGCAAGCACTTAAGCTCTATAAAAATAAGGCGGCTATCCTCTATAGCCTTAAGTCCCTTAGCGAGAGTTAAAACCTTTAAGTTTAAGCTTTTATATAAACCTACGCCGCCTTCTATAGCCGCGCTTAAACTAACGGATTTAACCTAAACTATAGCACTATAAGAGATAGCTTATACTACCCTTTTTAAATACTAAACTTAAACGACTTACCTCCTAGCTTTATACTATAGCGTAGTTTAAATAGCCGGTTTCGCGGTAACTTAGCTATACTTCTTACTTAGCTCTTAATATTTAAAAGCCCCCGCTACCTATATATTTTTTAAAGTATAGCTAGAAATCTTTATTCGCGGAATAACTAGCTAATACTTAACGCCCTTAAGTTAGCTAACCTCGCTATAGTCTTAAGATTTATAGTAGCTACTATAGCTAGCGGAAACTTACTTTAGCTAAACGACTAAAACGACGTCCGCGCTATTTTTAACTATATATCTAAAGCTTAGCTTAACTAGTTTATAGCTAGGTTTATAGCAATATCTTAAGTTATTATAACTAAAACCTTATCTCGCTTTATATACGGTTTAGCCTATATTATAAAATCCCCTTTTTAGCTTATAGCCGCTATAAGCCTTAAGGACTTATTTAGTCTTACTTAATAAACGCTCTTTCCGCTTACCGCTATACTTAGCTTAGCTATATAAAGGCGTATTAGCGCCTTACTATAGTTTATCCGCCGTCCCTCCTTAACTAAAGGAGATAGCGATAACTAGCCTCGTAATATATTCCGCTGCTTAATCTTATAAAAGCCGCTAATAATAACTAATATAATCTTTAATAAGCCCGGCTTCGCGGGCCTATACTCCGGCGACGTAATTATAATAATCGGGAGTTTCCGCTTAGCTATAAACTATACTAAGTTTTACCTATAAGCCCGCGAAAAGTTTAAACGCGACTTAACTTTAACTTAAGCAATAGAATTCCTAGGTTTTAATATCCGCTTTATTAGCCGCACTAACTACGCGCTTTATATTCTTACCTTTAAGGCCCCCTTTATAAAAAGGTTCTTTAAGACTATTAAGTACGTTTAAAACCTTAAGAGTAAGGAGTTAGGTATTAAAGCTATTAAGGACCTTATTACTTACTTTTAAGCGGGAATATAAACGTTCGATACCTTAGTATTAACTATACCTATTAATATTAATAAAACGGCCTATATTTACTTTAATACCTTTTTAGTAGCTAAACGTATATTAGTTAGCGGAAAGGCGTAAGTAGTAGCGCTATATAAAAAGGATAATAAGTTAAAAAGCTTAGCAACGGAACGCAGTGGATAACTATTATAGCGGCAATAAGTAAGATATAATATCTCGCTTATAAGCGGCCTATAAAGCTAGTAAGTAAAACGGGAAATTTAGCAGAGGATTAAAAATAGCGTAAAAAGGTTAAGTAAGATAATAATATAAAATAAGGCTTAAATAAAGCTAGTCTCTTATAACGTATCCCGCTAAGGAATTTAAGCATTCCTTAGCGCGGAGACTCCTTACTACTTAATAAGTCCTTAGACGTATACTTTAAAAAAGAGTTAGAAAACCTAACTATAAGTTTTAGCTAAAAGCGCTAATCGCCTTAATAAGAATAAAGATATACAACTAAATATAAAGTAAGGATTTATAATAAAGCCGCTTACTAACTATCTTAAGCTACCCGGCTATTATTAGCCGGATAGGCTAAAAAAACTATTAAAAGGATAAGGACGGCGCACTATTAATATAGTATAAAGACGCTACTATAAAGCTATTACTTAGCGCCCCCTTTACTTTATTCTTACTTTAAACCGATAAGGATATTAGCTTTTCTTTCTTATTTAAGGGAGTTATTATAGAATCTAAATAGCTACGCTTAAACTCTTTACTTTACTCTTAAGAAGCCTTACGAAACCCCGCGATAGGAACGCTTAAAGCACGTGCTACGAAGGCTCGCTTAAGGAGATATAACGAATATTACTAGTTAGACCCCGCTAAGGTCTTTAAGATATAACTATAAAGGGTTAAGAGCTTACTTAACTATAGTTTATAACGTTTAACTATAGTTTACGATATCTTTAACTATAGAAAATACTATAAAAACTATTAAGCGGATTCCGCCGGTATTTTTAAGGGATATCTAGGGATTTTTATAGGATATTTTAACTATAGTTTAACCTATTTCTAACTATAAAAGCACCTTAGAAAATATAGGATAAACCTTACCGCAATTTTTAAGGGATATCTAAGGATATTTAAAAGATTTCCTTAATTATAGTTTATAGTATTTCTAACTAAGCTTATAATTAGTTTATTAAGCGATTTTATAAGGATATTTATAGTTTATCTATATACTATAGATAGTATAGTTAAAGATCCTTAAAATTAGCTTAAAAACTAAGTATAAAGTAGCTAGCTATGCCTTTAAGAATAGATAAGCTTTTTACTATTTTTAAACCCTTATATACGTTTACATACGGTAATTAGTCCGTTATACCGGCCTTAACTAGCGGTAATTAGTCCGCGCCCTATCCCCTTATCCTTATGCTATAAGGCGTAGTAAGGAATTAGCTTAAGTATTAAAAAGTAAAGACTAGCTTATTATTAGATTTTATATTAATAGAAAATAAGGACTTTTAGTATTTAATTTTATAAGTGCTTATATAGTTAGTAAAAACAATTACTTATAGCGTTCTTATAAATAGCACTATAATATATAACTTATAGACCGCTTATACTAAACTAGCTACTTTAAGCTTTATAAGTTAATATTAAGGCTCTTTGCTTTAAAGGGCGTAGCTTAAGTAGATAATAAGCTAAACTTTAGTCTAGGCTAGTAAAGTCTTTTTATCTTATTTCGTACCTTCTTTTAAGCAAAAAGCTATAGCCGCTACTCCTTATTCTTAAGATATATTAATTTAGATAAATAGTTATTAAGCGGGGTTTAAGTAGTAAATCGTTTAAAGCTTATTAAGGTTTTTAGTTAAACTTATAAAGGTCTTTTCTTCTTTTAAAGTAAGCTAAAAAGCGGCTTTTGCAGTATATTATACTTATCTTTAGCTTCTTAAAAACACTTCTTCTTCTTATCTTACTTAAAGTAGCTTTATTTTTCGTATTTATAAGACGTTAACTTCCTTAGCGAAATATATAACCGTATAGTATAGCTATTTAGTAAGGCTAATCTATTTCTTAAGCTATTAAAGGTTTTTTAAAAACGAGATATTCCTTAAAGCTTATATTTATTTATTTATATTTATTAAGCTAATAGCGTTTACTTTAAATCTTAAGAACTATATAAATAAGTACGCTAAAAAGGACTTTAGTCCGGATAAAGTAATATTATAGTAATAAAAAGCGCGGAATACTACCTTTAAGTATTAAAGGTATTTTTTAGCTATATTAAAGTAGATAATAATATCTTTAATATAAGCCGCTACGTATTCTTAGTATTTACGGAGAACGTTATTAATAAACCTTTAAACGTATCCTAAGTAGTTCTTAAAGCTTATAAGTATTATAAGTAATCCTTTTAACCCGTTATAGCTTATAATTATAAACCTTTCTTATTAGTCTTAATAGACTAAAAACTAATAAAAAAAGAATTATACGTTTACTATACTAATAAACTTCTTTTTTTAAAGGCGTTTAATTATATTGATTTAAAGCGGTATTAAGTAAGCGTTTAAGGTAGTAATAGTATAAATCCCTTATAAGTCTATAACTACTTATCTCTTTTTCTTTTAATTTACTATCTTTTTTACTATAAATACTAACGCTATAAATAAAGTTAGCTTATAAACTTATTTTAATCGTCTTTACTTAGTTAGCTAGCTAAATATCGTATTTACTACCTTTTTATCCTTATTACTTAATAGATATAATCTTAATACGACTTATAAATATTACTATCCTTTTATTAAGGGAATATATATATATTCGGACTTATTAATATATACGACTCCTTAATCTTTTTAAAGGCAAAGAAATAACTAAAGGATATCTTAAACTTTTAATATATATTTTAAGTTCTTAGCGTAGATTTAAACCCTCTTATTAGTAATAAGTTTTAGCAAGTCCTTAATTTAGCTAATTTTAAGCTTTTAGTTTACTATAAAATCCTTTTATAAGAAGTCCTTAATAGCGTTTATTCTTTTTAGGGTTTTTATAAAAACTTTTATTAAAGAAGTAGTAATATCGACCTCTTTATATAGCTAAAACTGCTTATTAAAGTCCGTAATTATCCTTATTTTTAGCTTTAGCGGAGTATTAATAGCTCCTTAAAATAGTTTATTACTATAAAGCTTTTTTAATCTTATATTATTATTTAAGCGAGCTTAAGGTTATTAAAGAAGAATATTATATTACGCCTTAATAGTAAAGCCCGGATTTATATAAGTAAAGTATAGCTAAAACTAGCTAAGATTATTATAGTAATTAAGTAGATTACTTATTTATATATCTCTAGTCCTAGCTAAAATATCTTAACTTCGGCTTTAATCCCCTTATAAGCCTTACTTTATAAAACCGATATAAAGTTAATAAGGTCCTTTTAATAAAGAACTAAAAAATCTTAGCTTAGTATTATATTAGCCACTAAGCGTTTTACTAGTTTAGCGCCGATTCTTACCTTCGCGACTATAAGGCTAACGTTTAGCCTTTTTAGTATATATATAGTAAACTTTACTTATTTAATAATAGCCGTTTTTCTTAATCCTTAAATAAGAATTCGTTAAGAGGAGTTTATAATTATATTTTAAAAGGTCTTTACTAAGTTAGCTTAAATAAAACTTTAGTCTACCTTAATATCTATATAAGCTTTAATACCTATCTTAAGCCTTTTTTTTCTATAAACTAATAGGCGTATATAAGTAAATTTTAACGGTTTATTAAGGCTAAATAGTTAAACGTTTAAAAAAGCCTTAACTATTTAAATACTTAATAGCTTTTAAATAACTACTTACTATACTAAGCTATATTTTTATATAGGAATATCTTAGCTAAGGTTAAAAGAGTATTTATCTTTAACGTATTTATAAAGTTTATTATTTAAAGGGAATACTTTATTATAAAATCTATACACCTTATTAGCCTTTTAAACTAAGTTTACTATAATATAGATTACGGTTTCCTTTAAGCTTTTATTAGTATCTATTTAAGCTTCTTTTTTATTATACTCTTTATCCTTTAAATAGTCGTTGATTTTTATTATAGTTCCTTTTTTAATTATAAAGTATACTCGGTTTAGCTTTAGCGTTAAGAAGTATATAGTCTTAAAAGTCCCTTTTCTTTTAAGCTAAAAGACCTTAGCTTATATTTCTAGCTATTTAAATAAGTTTCTTCTTTAACTTAGTAAACGCTATAAGGCTTATAGTAAATCCGCCTTTATTAAGCAGTTTAAGAATATAACCCGCGGTCTTAGTAAGCCCTTAATAAATAGTTAAGGCGTCCCGGACTATTCTTTAAGTACGTATAAAGTATAGCTAATTAATCCTCACTTTTTTATAGGTTAAACCTATTTCTTTTACGCTAATAAGTACTTTTAAGATCTTTAAGTATATTTAACTTTTAGTTAAGGAAGGATTGCTTTATATTTCTTAATCTAATTTTTAATATCCTTATTTCTTATTAAATAATAGAAGAAATTTTATAAATAGATATTTAGCTTTTAATATATTACTATAATTAAGTAATCTAGCTAATAAAGCACGGCCTTAGCCTTATATTAAAAGCGTAATATTTAAGACTTAAAGTTAGACCTTATTCTTATATCTTTTATAGTAAATACTCTTTATTAAGTGCTTATATCGCTATATTTTAGCCGATTTTAAACCGTTTTTATAAAGTAAAGATCTATCGGCTTAGTTTAATACTTAGCTTACTAAGCTCTTTTTTATTATAGTTTTAAAAGGTCTTTAAAATACTATTCCGCTACGCTTTTTTAAAGAAAGAAAGGCAATTAAATAGCTAATTTATCTATATAAGCCTTATCTTTACTAGCGTTTAAGTAGATAAAGTTAATAAAATAGTTTACTCCTTAAAATATACTAGCCTTATTATCTTCTTAGACTTTATTAAAAGATACTTTAAGTAGTCTTAATAAGTTAAATCTCCTTATATCCTTAGCTTATAATTAAGGTTTTTATTTAGGCTTAATAAGCGCCTTTTTTTTCTTAGTACTTAAAAGAGACTAAGAAACTATTTATTTAATATTACTACTATTTTAACTAAAGGACTTAAAGCTATACTTAGTCTTAGTATCTACGCGCTAAGTATAAAAAGGTTTAGCCTACTAAGGGTATTACTTACCGTATCTTTATTACTTATTATTTAGGTCTTAATCTTAATACTTTTACTAAGTGCTTAACTTTTTATTTTCTATATATCTTAAAATCTAATACGCTATAAAGCGTTAAGTATAAGAGGATTATTTTTATTATTAAAGAGTTTTAAAAACGCTTTAATTAGCAAGGCTATAGCGGATAAGGCTAAATAGCGATACTAAACTAAGAAACTACTAAGTATCTTTTAAGGCGGAATTTTAGTTTAGGCCCGTAAACTAAACTTTATTAGCAATATATAGTAAAAATATCCGCTAAGCTTATTGTCTTAAGGAAAGAGTAGCTTTATTATAGGCTTAATCTAGAGGGTATTTAGTATAAAAGGAGCTAAAAGGTTTAAAGGTTAGCTTATCCTTACCTTTTCTATTTAAAGGATAATTAATTTATCGAAGCAATACTAAATTTAGTTTACTTCGTTATATATGTTTTATTATTTTATAGTTTATTCTTTATTAGTATTTTAAAAGCGGATAATCTTTTAAAAGGCGGTAGTCTTAGCTTAGCTAAGCGGGACTTATTCTACGTCTTATTTAGCTTTTTAAGCTATTATAGTATAATACCTTAAAAAAAGGTAAAGAAGATTATTAAATTAGTATACTTAGTAAGCCGCGGCTTTTTCTGCTTTTATAACCTGCTTATCTTAAAGTTTTATTTTAAGCGCGTTAAGAAAAAGGTACTTATTATTAAGGTTAAACTTAAAGGCTAATAAAAGCTTTTTATTAAAGAAAATATTATTTAGTATTTAACTTCTTATAAAATAAATACTTAATTATATAATATAATCGCTTTTAGCTTAGCGGATATTTAAGGGATTTCCGTTTAAATAAATAAGAATTACTATTATTTACTATACTTTATAGCATTAAGATAAAAGGATAAAGTGTAAACTAATTATTATTAGTTAAAGCTAATACTATAAACTAATTACTATTAATTAAAGCAAGTATTAAAAACTAATTACTGCTAATTAAGCTAATATAACGGACTAATTACTATATATAAATATATATAAGGGTTTATAAATCGTAAAAAGCTTATCTTTTCTTTTAAGTATAGCTAGTTACTTTATACTTAATTCTTTAAGCAAATTTTAAGGATCTTTAAATATACTATCTTACTATTTATTATTAGTATATAAAGAAACTATAAATATCCTTATAAAATCACTTAATAAACTAAGTATAAGCTTAGTTAGAAATACTATAGATTATAATTAAGGAAATCCCTTAAATATTTTTAAATATCCTTTATAAATTGCGGTAAAGTCTATCTTATATCTTTTAAGGTGCTTTTATAGTTAAACATAGGCCGAACTATAATTAAGATATCCCGCGGAAATCCTTAAATATCCTTTAAAAATGCCGGCGAAATCCGTTTAATAGTTTTTATAGTATCTTTTGTAGTTAAAAATATTATAAACTATAGTTAAATAAGCTTTTAAGTATTTATAGTTATATCTTAAAAACTTTAGCGGGGCCCGACTAGTAATATTTATTGTATCTCCTTAAGCGAGCCTTTATAGCGCGTGCTTTAAGCATTCTTACTATAGGGTTTATAAGGCTTTTTAAGAGTAAAGTAAGGAGTCGGGGCGTAGCCGTTTAGATTCCGTAATAAATACCGTTTATAGTATTATAAGAATAAGCTATAAAAGGCCCGTTTATATATAGTAAGTCTATATTTCTATATATAAACCTTAGCCCTTTTAATATAATAAGGCTTAAGCTATAGCTTAAGTTTTTATAACTTTTTAAGTAAAAGAGGTTAATAATTATAGCTTTAATATAAACTTTACGACTAACTATTTAACCTTTTTACCTTAATTACTTTAACTTTTTAACTTGTAAGTTTTTTAAGACTAAGGTAGTAAAGTAGTAGTTTAAGATTAAGGCTATCGCTATTAATAATAATAATAATATAAATCTATAGCCTTAACTAGTGCTATATATACTATATAATATATATGCTTAGTAAGGATATAACATTATAAATATATTTAGCTAACTTTATTTTTATATTACCCGTAGTAAAAGATTAACTATATTAACGGCTTAGTATAATAAGATAATTATAGCTAGTAAATTTATAACGTTTAATAACTTTAACTATATAATAATATCTATAGCTCCGAAATAAGCGTATAAAGTAAATATAAATAAGCTTTAAGACTAAGAAGATAATTATTTGTTAACAATAAAGCTTATAATTACTCTTAAAATAAAAAACTTTATAAGCTTCTTTAATAGTTTTAAAGTAATAATATGTTTACTTAATACCCTTAAGTTTAAGGTTTAAAAGAAAAATAATAAGGCAGTAAAGTATAATATTCTTATAAGTATTATACTTAAGATAAAGGATCGTCTTATAAAAAATAGGTAAAAAGCCTATATAATTACAAAAGAGATTATAGACTAAAATAAGGAGTTCTTTATAAAGGTCCTTAAGCTTATATTTTATATTACCTTTATGAAATTTATTAATATAACTAAAAAGAAATTTGTTAGTATAAAAAAGTTTATAAAAACTTATATTAATACTAAGACTAGCTTATTATAAAAAAAAAGTCTTTTAAAACGACTTTTTATTATTATAGCCCTTAAAAGTATTTAAAAGTATTACTTTAACTAGTTTAATAACTAAGCGTAAAATTAATAATAAGAGAATTAAGTCTAAAAGAATAAGCTATATAAATAGCTTATAAAAGTATTAAAAGCTAAAAGGTCGGAGGCTTTAGCTAATACCGCCTTTTGTAAAAATAAAAACCTTAGAATTAAGGAGCAAATGGGTGTAGAAGAGAGCAGGCTTGTAGCTATAAGTAAGGGGATCACAAAGATGCAAAGAGTATGCGAGAAAGTGAAGAAATAGGTAAGATGTGTGTGTGTAAGGTTAATAATCTATCTAAGGTAAAGGGGGGACTAAGGCTTCCTTATATAGACAATTCCCAAGCTATAAGTGACTTAGGTGATTTGGAAAAGAGCCCCCTATCTAGCGCAGTTATGCATAGTGGGCTAATAGCTATTATTAGGTCAATATTGTATTTATAAGCCTAGGGATTAATCCCGCAAGGAATACGAGGTAGCGCAGCGACTTAGCACGGATTATGCATATAGTCTCCACACACACCTCTTCCTAATCTGCTCATATCTTGCTTATGTATGGGTGGAATGATATAAAAAAATATATATAGTATGTAGAATTGTATAGCAGATTTAATGTACATTTCAGCGTATTTATGTTATGTGTTATTTATGCTGTATTTGGCCTATAGGCTGCGGGAGAGTATATTTTACTCCCTTATAGCCTCCCTTAAAAGGTACTTATAGTATATAAGTGCGCTTTAGATATACTAACTAAAGTAAAGCAAAAAACCTTTAAATAAGGAAAAAGTCTTTCTTTATAGCTTAAGAAAACCTATTTTATAAGAAAACACTTAAAG
>JAPEBW010000674.1:0-42843 GCA_027405785.1 Ophiocordyceps robertsii
AATTTAGCAAATAGCCCCCTTTACCCTAATTGGCGGTCCTCCCACCCCCCTACCACGGGCCAAGGCCTCGACGCCCACTAGCCGGCAAGCCCAGAGCGGGCTGTGCTGTGTGCGACTGAGTCTGCGCGGAACAAAGCACATGCCTGCCCCCACCAAGGTACTACCTGTATGTATGTATGTACAGGTCCATGTACGGATACACGTCAGCGATTAGAGACCTGGGCCAACGAACCCTCTCCGCCTGGGTACTAACTGGGTACCTTGGGTAGTGTATGTACAGTACCCAGCCGAGGTACCTAAGGTAGGTAGCTCTCAAACAGGTCACGGCCAGTTATAAAGCTGCAACATTGATTGCCCGGATTCCAGCGCCCTCCACCCAACTCGCATCACCCTGCCCCGTCGACTAATTCCCACCCTTTCCGTGATTAGAAATGGCCCTCGCCCGGAATGCCATGTTGCCAAAGCGCCTTGATCCCGAGAGACAGTGCATCGCCCCCTTTGCCTCCCGGCCCCGCCTTTGCCGCCCGTGTGTCGACGCATCTCATCCTACTCAGCGCCCTGCCTGCCTGCCTGCTGCTACTCCTCCTGCTCCGCGCTGCTGGGCAACCTGAGCGATGGGCGTCGAGAAACAACATCACCCCCCTACCCTACTTCACGACGGGGACAGGGGGAACGGAGGGGAGGGGGGCCAGCCCGCATCTCCCGCAGCACCAAGCGCCAATGGCCCATGCGTCAAACCCCGTGTGTTTGGCGCCTCTCCGTCTCCGGTCGGGCACCTCCGCCCATGCCGACGGCGCATTATAGACTCGTACACACTTCACTCCCTAACGTAAGCGCCGCTCGCCCCTCCCAAATGACACCCCAGCCGAGGCTGAGCCTGCGAGCCATGCTTGGCAACAACCAACGAAGCGATGCGTCAACTCATGAGCCTCGCCCGGTGCCCCAGTTATTATGCGGGTGACCGGACCGCCGCCGTCGTCGTCGAGACTCTTGGCCGGCCTCCTCTTGGCCGTCATCATACTCTACGTACACTGTCGCGCCTCCCGCCCATTGATTGGCCGGAGCCACGCTCCACTGGTTCGTCGTGATGACGACGACTGCTGGTTCGGACAATAGTGAGAACACACAAGGCGAGAAAAAGGCGGCCCTCAATAATGCCATCTGCTGCCGCGCACGTGAAACGAAAAATGGCCAAGCCCTTTGCGCTTTCGTGAGGGTCCCGCCTGAGTCGACTTCGTACAGTACAGTACATGCATGCACGCAAATACCATTACGTGCTCAACGGCAAACCTACTGTACATACATACAGTCATGCTTCTCAACTCGCATACCGACACGTGACTGCATGTACATACAAACGGCCGCAAAAAGAAGACATTCCCTGCGCAAATCGGCTTCCTTGTCCAACAAGTCCCCGATACTTTGTATCCGTACCGTCTGTTGAAACGTGACCGTTTTATCCCGCAAAACCCCAGCTCGGTATAAACAGGCTCTGGACTAGCGACATTCCATTTGTTTCACACTTCATATCCAAGTGTGTCTGTGCCGAGTCCTGATTACATCAGGCCGACACCTTCCGCCTCATTTCGCCTTGGACTCGTGCACCGTCTCGATGATCTTATCCACAATGGACGGATCCGACAACTACCGCTCAAATGTCAGCCAGGTGCTTTGCTGGCGCAGCCAGTTACGACATAGAAAGCTTACCGTCGTCGTGTCGCCCAGCTGGTCTTCCTCGCCCGCCAGGATCTTCCGCAGGATGCGCCGCATAATCTTGCCACTCCGCGTCTTGGGCAGGTCCGGCACAATATAGATAGCCTTGGGCGCCGCAAAGGGTCCGATGCTTTTGCGCACCTGCATGATAAACTCCTTGCGTAGCGCGTCGTCCACATTGTTGCCATCCTTGACGGCGACAAAGGCGTTGACGGCTTGGCCCGTTAGCTCATCGGCAACGCCGACAACAGCCGCCTCGGCGACGGCGTGGTGCTCGATGAGGGCCGCCTCGATTTCCGCCGTCGACAGGCGGTGACCGCTAACGTTCACCACATCGTCTACACGGCCTCTAATCCAGTAGAATCCCTCGTGATCGCGGCCGGCGCCGTCACCAGTGAACTGCAACGCATGACTGTCAGCCGCGACTCGCACATTCGAGCGCCGACAAGCACATGAGGGTCTTTGCGTACGTAGTAGCCCTTGTATACATTGAGATACGTGTCCATGTATCGCTTGTGCGCACCGTACACGGTGCGCGCCATGCTGGGCCATGCTTGCTTGAAGGCAAGAACGCCATCGACATCGTTTCCGTGTATCTCCTCGCCCGAGACTGGGTCGATGATGGCGGGCTCGATGCCGAAGAAGGGGAGCGACGCGGATCCCGGCTTGGTCGGGGTGATTCCGGCCAGGGGGGTGATGACGTTGGAGCCCGTCTCCGTCTGCCAGTAGGTCTGTGCGGCTCATCAAGTCAGCACACAAACCGCCCGTCGGCTTGGCAGCCCGCTTCTAAACTCACGTCGACAATGTGCGACTCCTCCCTGCCGACCACTTCAAAGTACCACTTCCAGACCTCGGCAGCGATGGGCTCCCCCACGGAGCCGAGCACGCGAAGATGCTTCATCTCGCCCCGCACATGCTCGTCGCCAGCACGCTTGAGCAACCGCAGAGCCGTCGGAGCGACATAAAATTGAGTAATCCTGTGCTTGTCGATAATGTCCCAGTACCGCGAGAAGTTGGGATAGGCCGGGGTGCCCTCGAAGACGACCGTGGATACACCGAGTAGCAAAGGCGCGTACACGACATATGAATGGCCGGTGATCCAGCCGACGTCTCCGCCGCAGAAGTATCGGTCGCCCTCATGAATGTCAAAGACGTACTTGCCCGTCATGGCACAGCCGAGCAGGTATCCTGCCGTCGTGTGTAGGACTCCCTTTGGCTTGCCGGTGGAGCCCGAAGTGTAAAGGAGGAACAAGGGGTCTTCGGCATTCACAATCTCGGGGGCGATGTAGCTGGGCCACTTCTCGACCTCCTCGTGCCACCACAAGTCACGGCCCGCCTGCATTGGCACATCGGCACCGGTGCGCTTGTAAACGAGCACGTGGGTGACACAGTCACACTGCTTGAGGGCGTCGTCGACGATTTTCTTGGTGCCAATCAACTTGCCCCCACGCTTGCCTTCATCAGTGGTGATGACCACCTTGGACTGAGCGTCGATGACTCGGTCGCGAAGGGAGTCGGCCGAGAAGCCTGCGAAGACGACGGAGTGAACGGCGCCGATGCGTACGCAGGCAAGAATGGCAACAATGGCCTCGGGGATCATGGGCAGGTAGATTGCGACAGTGTCACCCTTGCGCACACCCATCTGCTTGAGGGTCCAGGCCGTCTTAGACACCTGGCGCAACAGCTCGCCGTAAGTGACGTTGCGTCCATCCTCGGCCTCGTCGGCCTCGTAGATGATGGCAACGCGGTTGGGGTCCTTGAAGGCATGGCGATCGATGCAGTTGTACGAGGCATTGAGCTGGCCCTCGACGAACCACTTGCTGTCGCCGTTGAGGAGGGAGCCGCTGTAGACCGTCTCAAAGTCGCGGCTCCACGACAACAACTCGCGGGCGTGCTTGCCCCAGAACTTTGCCGGCTCCGTTATGGACTCCTTGTACAGCGTCTGATACTCCTCAAGGTCTGTTGCGACGGCATGTGGTCAGCGGATGAGCTAAGCGAGAGGGCGATGCCGGAGAGGCGGGACCGCAGACGACTTACTGGTCAGGTGGGGCTTGCTTGGGTGCTCTGCAGAGGCGTCAGCGTCGGATCTGAGGATGGAGCAAGCGCTAGAATGAGAAGAGCAAAGGCGCCGATGCTGGTCCGAGGGACTTCTGGCCGACCTCTCGGCACCGGCAAATTGGACGGGAAGTCATACTTGCAAGCATCTTCTGAGGTGGATCTGTAAAACGGCCACTGGTTAGCTACGGGAGCTCTGCCAACCCAACTGCTCGGCGGCCGGCTCTCATCGAGCTTGCGCCTCGGCGACAAGGAGCCTCACGGAATGTGTCCACCTCGTGCGCCTCGTGGACGCGTGGACCCTTTTGCCCTTCAGCCATGGTGCCCGTGTCTCGGTCCGTGAAGCGGCGCCTTGTGTCGCTAGGTGGAGGAAAAGAAAGGAATGTCCTTGGATTCCCTCAGTCACCCCCGCTCTCTCCTTCGACCTTTTCCCCCTTTGCGAGATCAAGGTCGGTAGTCGCCGAGGCACTCTAGCTCTCGTTGACAGTGCGGGGTTTGTCTTTCGATTCGCCGTCGATTCGTTCCACAGCAGCGGCACTGGAGTATCGGTCCGTTTGCTGCGCAAAGTCTTGTTCGAGTGGGAGGGATCGCGCGAGGGAATTGAGTAGGAGAATTGGGTCGAGCCCCGAGGAAAGACAAGCTTAGGGGATCCGAGCCAAGGTGAGAGAGGTGGGAAAGAGGGAGATGATGCGGGAAGGGGGAGGGGGGGCTAGGAATCCTCTTTATACATACACACTACCTTTGCCCTACCTCGCACATTGGACGGTGGCCACTATGCGAGTATGGTGGAGGTGGAGGCGTCGTGACTGCTTTGCTGCATCGCAATTGCCAGCAAAGTTGATTCAGAGAAGCTACGACCTAAAACGGTAGTAGCACAGTAAGTACCTGCGACCAGCCGCGAAGTTTGAGATACCCGGCTGCCTCCGACCCACACGGTCTTCTCTCGAGCGTTCAGAGGTACCCATATGGACAGGCAGATGTGCAGTGTACATTGGGCATCTTACCTTTTCCACGGATGGATAGCCGGTTGCTGTTATGCGGGACCCGTCAAGCTCACATGCCGACTTACCACGACGCGCACGCTACCTATTTGGGAGGTATCGAGGATAAACCCTACCTCCAGACGCAAGCGCCTACCCACAACCTCTCTCCCCTTGCCTAGCGAGTCCTTTAGAGGGGACATCTTGCTCCCTTGCCCGTTGATATTGGTACTTCTGTTGCACATAAAGCAGATATAGGTGGGCGCCAATGCCGAGGTAATAGGTACGGCAAACACGGAGATTTTGTTGATTTGCCCCAGTACCTAACTACCTATATTGTGGCTGTAGTAAAAGTACCTCGTTATCGAAGTACCTACAGAGTAGGTACCTACATATGTAGACGCGTGTACGAATACATGTATTCGCAACGTAAAAGACTCAGCAAATTGCATCAGACTTGGCAGCGGAAGGGGACCCCATGCCCCGACATGGGCGACGTCGCCCACCCCGACACGAGCCAAACGAGAAGACAATTTAGTTTTGGCGATCTTGTCATCTGCGGGGGAACCAGGAACCCCCTGAGCGAGCCCGAGTGCCAAGGCCTGGTCGACCTAGTTTGGTGGACATTGGTATGTACCAAGTACAGCAGCTGAGTCTGTGTTACTCGGGCAGCCGCGGCCGGGATGCTGATGAATTAAAACGTTTTCTGCTGTCGACGTTGCCCATCTCGTCCCTTCCCCCGAGAGCTTGCGGGGGGGCTTGGAGGCATGTAAGTTGAGACATTGTGCCCTGAAACCCCTTGAATAGGTGAGGGGGGGTGAGGAGGGCAGGGCTTGTTGTCCTCTTGCTTCCCCGCATTGTACGGTAGGTCTGGCTAGCGCAATCTGCTGCTTTGGCTAGGTTCGGGCAGAAGGATGAGAACAATCAAGCCTCATCATGGATCACGCATGGAGAAGCCAGTACCTTTCGAGTACATACATGCCTAACTGAATACGGGACCGGTGTTTCCATTGGCTGCTGTGGTACGTCGGGAAAGGGTTTCTCTTGCTACATGTATGTACTGTATGTATGTACGTATCCGAGCACAGGCCGGACGGTGCTTCCCTCCACGTTCCAGATCGAGTCACCGCGACAGTTGCTGGCATTACTGCTGCTCGGTGAGGGCACTCGTTGGTCTGAGCCCGTTCCCTGGGCCCCTGTCCCGGAATGTCGAAGTGGTCACACTGGGCTTCTGGAGGCCCAAACGAGGGGCACGGAGCAAGGCACTCGTGCATCCATGTGTCGCATGAAGACAATCTCCTCTTCTATGTACTGTACAGTACGCTTTAGCCGGTGCCAGCTGCTCACGTTGCAGCGCCCAACCCCGGGTCGGGAAACCCGAGCCGGCATTGTTGGTGAGAAGCGCGAGGCCGCGTGGGGGGACGAGTCGGCTTCCGCGTATCGAGTACAGTACACGGCCAGATACGCCATCTCCGGTTGTTGTCTCTTTCCTTTGGCCTGCTTAGGTGCAACAATCCACGGCAGCTCCGTCCACACACACTCACTCGGTCGGCTAGTCGCGGGGTTGGGCTGTGCAACCCCCCCCCCCCCACCTCTAGCCAAATCTCATCCCCTACCCTACGGCTTGGTGCTTGTCGCTGCAGATGCTTGCAGAAGACACGTCTCTGCATGCAGCTTCATCTCCGTGGCCTGCATACTGTACATGCTTTGTTGGGTCGCGTCTGGTGCCCTTTGCATCTCGGCACCGGGCATCTCTGCCAGCAGGTGGCACCAACGGCAATCTCCAGCGAAACGTGCGAGAATGGTAACGTTTGCCCGCCTCCACGGAAACCTTCATTCACCCCGCTCTTCGGCGCAGCTAGCGCCAGCAAGGATGGAGGCGTCATGTGACGCCAGACATAATGCGACTGTTGTGATTGGGCTCGTGACCTTCTCTTCCGTGTCCCGTTGGCCGTATCACGGGGTCCAGTTTACGGAGTACTCCATCATGTTATGCGTGGGCCTCTGTCCATTGAGCAACCCAGAGCCAGGCGTACGTGTCCATACATACGTAGCTCCGACGACCGGAGTCGAATCTATCCTCTCGTCCGAAGCGCGCCGAGGCCCAGCGCAATCAATCAAGCCATGCAGCGTGAGTGGCTACCTGTACCGTGCGGGAAAAAGGAAGAGACGCCAATCGATCAACACGGCAGAGTGGTAATATGCACTCATCGCAACTCCAACCCGAGATGCCACCATTCAACAGCACCCGAAACGCCCCAGAATCTTGCACCCGCCCCGGCCCTTTACATCTCCATGCTCATCAAGTACATCTCGAGTACCCGCATGAATTTGGCCACAAACGCCTCGAGATGGAAAATCACCTTTGTTCCCGTCCTGATCCGGTGCTCGTAAAAGGCCGACCATTGAATCACCTCGCCTTTCAGCCCATCGTCAATCATGACAAGCAGCTTGAACGTTAGGGTCTTGAGGATGGTCGTCGGGGGGATGCAGTGAGACAAGAGGTCGTAGAGCTTCGATCGCACTTGCAGGATCCTCGCCGGAGTGTGCTCTTCCATGATTTCCTTTGCTATTTGCCCAATGAGGGCTTCCCAGTCCGCGGGCGGGATGGGCGTGCTCTCCGTCACCCGGTCACTGCAGCCTGTGTTAACCATTGTCATACGCAGCTTGTGCATGCCGTTGGCCTCTTACTTTTGTGCATGAACGGCCTCGTACATGAGAAGCGCCCTCCGCAGATTCCGTCCACTCTCGACCGCAATGCGCTCATGCAGGCCCTTGAGAACCTCCCAGTTCTCCTTGCGGGCCGACTGCGCCAGCACGTCGCATATCTCTTCGTGCGTCGGCGCTGCGACTCTGACCAGCAGTGTCCTCGATCGAATCGGCGCGATGATGTTGGATGTCGAGTTTGCCAACAGAATCAACCGCAAATTGGGAGAGTACTTTTCCATGGTCCGGCGCAGCGCGGCCTGCGCGTCTCGCGTGAGTTGATCCGCCTCGTTGATCACGACCACCTTGAATCGCTGCTTGGCAGACTGGTCGACTTGCTGCGTCTGCGCGACCTCCTTCAACAGGTCCTGTACTACTACCCTATCGTAGTTCCCCACGTCGGACGGCGTGATTTCGAGATGATAGACAGAGGCGACAATGTTGAACTCGAGCTTCCGGTTGCTCGTCGTCTGGAATACGCGAGCGTCGACTTTTATTTTCTCCACGCCGGGTCCATACAGCTCCTTCAACGTGGCCACTACTCTGGTCTTCTTCCCGGCACCCGAGGGGCCGTACACAAGGAGATGTGGAAAGTCACCGCTTTGCGCCTGAGCCAGGTTAGCTTTCGTCTCCAGCGGCGGAAACTCGAGCGCGTCTTACCAGTGATTGGAGTCTCTCCGACAACTCATGATGGTAGCTCAAGGCCTCGATCGACCGAGGCCTGTGCTTGTCGACGATGAGGGCCATTTTGACGAGGTGAGGCGAGGGGCCCGGGAGGCGAAAACGGACAAGGAGATGCGCGCCGGTTTTTGAGAGACGCGTCTCGCGTTAATTGAAGTGCCACGACGGAATATCATCGGACGAGGCTCTGGGGTGTGAGCTTGCCTGGTCTGTGCGTCAAGTACTCCGTACCTCAGGTGGGGCACTCCAGGACGTCGTGTTGGAAGGCTGTACTCTGTACTCTGTACAAGTCACGACTTTTGAAATGCTCCTCTGTACAGTACTCTCTCTGTACAGAGTACAGAGTAGAAAGATGACCTAAACTGACCGAGCACCAGCTCACGATTGTAGGCTGCACAAATTGTTCACAGCGGTCTTGGATGCCATGGGAGCACCGTGGAGGCCAGTGCAGCTCTGGGAGTATCGCTGACCATGTTCTTCGAGACGTTCTTACGACACTATGATCCCATGTTGTTTCCCATGCACGTGGACGCGGACTCGAGAGTGAACCCCATATTTTTGTTGTACAATTCACATCATGACCACGTCCCCTGTCCTCAGGTGCACAGCAGTTCTCAACATCACCAGCCTGAACGCCTGTTCGTCGACCTTGGCCTTGCTTGTCCACGCCGAGACAATCGTCTTCTAGGACGCGACTTGGCTGGTGTGTGACGCGACAACACACCCATCGTATGTCCGGGTGCAACGTCATGGAAAACGCGAGGCCTCGGACGCACTTCCCGCCTCGGTGACCGAGGTTGGTGAAGACGCCTCGAGTAGTGCCGCCGGGGCAACCTGCCTCCTTGGCCTCTTCAGCTCCTCCAGCGTGACGCCATCAAGCTTGGTGATGCCCACGACTGGAGGATCGCCCTTCTTCACAAAGCCCCATTGGCCTGCGATTGGTCAGTGGAAGCAAGACTACTCGGTCGACGGGGCAGACCAACCTGGTAGCTTATTTCCAGCCAGGCGAAAAGCGTCTCTGACGACCTGCTCGTGAAGCCGTCCTCTGACTTCAAAGAGAACCTGGTTCACAGACATCCTTGTCGCCCAATGATCGAAAGAACCTTTTCCCTTTCCCATTCGCATCTGGGGACAAGCGTCAGCCCCGGGGGCCCGTCCTCTCTTCTCGGCATCCAAAGGGCCATACCTCGTTTCCGCTGACATAGACACCGACGTTGCAGCACTTCCGCTTGTAGAGCCGAAACTTTTCGCCGCGGAGCCGCACCTTGATTGTGTCTTCGGCCATCTTCAACTGCTTGGCGCTGATTCTCCGGTGGTGGTCCGTCATCCTCAGACCCCAGTCTCCCCAGATGACCGTTGTTCCTTTTACTGAGCCTCCCGTGGCCACACGCGCTCGGCCCTTGGCCATCTTCTTCTTTCGGTCCATTTTCGGCTCCAGCCACGAACCCATGGCCGGCCTTGTCGTCGAGAACGGCCGCACATTCTGTAGTCGCCGCGCGCTATCGAGTGTGGGCGTGTGTCGTTGTAACGGGGTCTTCAGGGTTCGCAGAGGCAACGAGCCGCATACACTCAGACCTCGAAAGGCACTGATTAGCGGCCAGGTGTTCGCGGTTCTCATTGTGTCGGCGACTCGATGTCTATCCAAGCTTCGTCCGGGGGAAGCTCCAGAAAATCTACTTGTCCCAGCTAAGGTACCTATGTACTGCCTAAAATACCCGGCACGTGACCCGCCTCACTTTAGCCGGCAAGTCGCGTCAGCTTCGCGTACCGCTAGGCCAAAGGCACGTCACTCTGAACTTGCCCTATCAGTCTCGGCAACCACCATTGCTCCCAGCGGCACAGTTTTTTGACCACGATCAGCCTCCTGCTCCTCACTTTCGATCAATTTCGGCCCTCTCAGTTCGAGAATGCTGGCTGTTCCTCAGTACAATGCCTGATATACGGTCGTTCTTTACACCGCGAGGTGGTGCCGCCCCAAAAGCAGCTCCAGCCAAAAGCGAGGAGCCGCCCAAGGGAAAGCGGACGAGTGAGTGCTTCTGACCCAATCCAGTCGCGACCTTTCTAAACCATATTAGAAGGCAGAAAGGTTGTCGAGGACAGCGATGACGACGACGAAGCCTTCCAGTATGTTCTCATCTCAGCTCATGCGCCCGGGTCCCGATGCTCACGCTGTACTAGAGAAGCAAAGCCAGCGCCCAAAGGAGCCTCCAAGAAAAAAAAGTAGCCACCTCCTGAGACGGATGGACCGTCACACTTATCTGACGAGGAGCACAGAGACTGGGAGCCAAAGGGGGTAGCAATATCCGCCGACGATTATTTTGCCTCGACAAAAGACAGCAAGAACCCTAAATCCAATACACCGGGGAAAGCTGAAACCAAAGCCCAAGTCAAAGCCGACGCTCCCGTGCGCTCGAGCCCACGGAAAAAACAAGCTGCTGGGAAACCTGCGGCCCCTGTCCCGAATGACTCGCCGCCCAAGAAAAGAGCCACGAGGTCGTACAAGCAGCACAATGTGGACGACAGCGATGCCTACATGGAAGACGGAGACGGGGATGGCGATGACATGGCTGCGGCCGAGGTGAAAGGACGCAGCAAGCGTAGGAACGATGGTTATGAAGAAGACACTGAAGAAGAGACGCTCCCAAAGCCCAAGCGCGTTGCTTCCCGAGGTCGCCCTTCCGCTGCAAGCACGGCTCCAGAGGACAAGAAAAAGAGCCAATCAAGCACATCGAGCAAGAAGCGAAAGTCCCCTGAGCAGGAGTCGGACGAGGAGGAGGACCTGCCACGGAAGAAGCCAGCGGCGGCAAAGCCACGAGCACCGAGGACAAAGAAAGCAGACGTGCCAGAAGATAGCGACATACAAAACATCCTCGACAGCGTGGCAACTGTCCGGCCGCCGACTCCGCCTCCGAAAGATCCCAATGCAAAATTCGACTGGAAGAAGGCTGCGGCGGGGGGAGGCAACGCATCAGCACAGCCAATGCAAACGGCAGACCTCCCTGAAGGCCAGGATGAGTGTCTCAACGGACTATCCTTTGTCTTCACCGGCGTTTTGCAAACGATAGGCCGTGATGAAGGGCAAGCGCTCGTGAAGCGATACGGTGGAAAGGTTGTTGGTCAGCCGAGCAGCAAAACGAGCTTTGTCGTTCTCGGGGAAGACGCCGGCCCCAGCAAATTGGCCAAGATTCAATCACATGGGATCAAGACCATTGACGAGAATGGACTATTCGACCTCATCCGCAAGCTGCCTGCGTTTGGAGGATCCGGCAAGGGTGCACAAAAGGCACAGGAGAAGAAGAAGGCGGATGAGGAGAAAGTGAAGCAGCAGGTCGCCGAACTGGAAGCAGAGGAAAAGGCGAGGAAAGGCGAGGAAGCAAAGGCCGCTCGCAAGGCGGCTGCCTCCCGAGGCACAACCAACGTACCATCGCAGCCTCCGGTGCCTAAATCCCTGCTGCTAACGTCCAAATACGCGCCCACGCAATTGAGCCACATTTGCGGGAACAAGGCGCAGGTCGAGAAGATCCAGGCGTGGCTCCGCAACTGGCCGAAATCCAAAAAGTACAACTTCCAGAGACGCGGAGCGGATGGCATGGGAGGCGAGCGGGCCATAATTGTTTCGGGCCCTCCCGGTATTGGCAAGACCACGGCGGCTCACTTGGCTGCCAAGTTGGAAGGCTACGACGTCCTGGAGAGCAACGCCAGCGACGCAAGAAGCAAGAAGCTTGTCGAGGCCGGTGTGAGCGATGTCATGAACAACACGTCGCTGCTGGGATATTTCGCCGGCGACGGCAAGGCTGTGGACGCCACCAAGAAGAAACTGGTGCTCATCATGGATGAGGTTGATGGCATGTCGGCGGGCGATCGCGGCGGTGTCGGCGCGCTGGCCAAGTTTTGCAAGAAGACCGAGGTGCCCCTCATTTTGATCTGCAACGAACGGAAGCTTCCAAAGATGAAGCCCTTTGACCATGTCGCCTTTGATGTCAGATTCAACCGTCCGACTGTCGATCAGGTCCGGTCTCGCATCATGACGATTTGTCACCGAGAAGGCCTGAAGCTACCGCCCCCTGTCGTGGATGCGTTGATCGAGGGCAGCAACAAGGACATTAGGCAGATCATCAACATGATTTCAACGGCAAAGCTCGACCAGACAAGCATGAACTTCGACCAAGGGAAGGCGATGACAAAGGCCTGGGAAAAGCATGTTGTCCTGAAGCCCTGGGATATTTGCCAGAAGATGTTGGCCGGTGGCCTGTTCTTGCAGACAAGCAAGTCAAGCCTGAACGACAAGATCGAGCTATACTTCAACGACCACGAGTTCAGCTTCCTCATGATTCAGGAGAACTACCTGCGAACGAAGCCCTTGGCGCTGAATAACAAGGGCTATACGAAGCGCGAGGAGAGATTGAAGGCTCTCGAACTGTTTGACCAGGCCGCAGAGAGCATCAGCGACGGAGATTTGGTGGACCGCATGATTCACGGGCCGCAGCAACAGTGGAGTTTGATGCCAACGCACGCCGTCTTCAGCACCGTTCGTCCCGCCAGCTTCATTGCCGGGCAGCTGATGGGGTCCAACTTCACCTCCTGGCTCGGCAACTTCAGCAAAACCGGCAAGCTGGGCAGATATGTACGAGAGCTCCACTCTCACATGCGGCTCAGGTCGTCTGGCGACCACAACGAGATTCGCCAGCAGTACATGCCGCTGCTCTGGGACCGGCTCGTCAACCGGCTGCAGCAGGAGGGGACAGACGGTGTAGGAGATGTCATCGAGCTGATGGACAGCTACTACCTCACCCGCGAGGACTTTGACGCCATCAAGGAGCTCGGGGTTGGACCGATGACGGAGGAAAAGGTCAGCATTGAGACGAAGACCAAGGCTGCCTTTACGAGAACGTAAGCAACCCCCATGCTGTGCTGCCCCGTTGAGTCGCTGAACTAAATGCTTTGCAGTTACAACTCGATGAACCATCCGGTACCCTTCATCAAGGCGTCCAATGTGATGGTGCCGAAGAAGCAAGCCAAGGAGGCGCCTGATCTGGAGGAGGCGATTGAGGAGGAAGACGACGCAGACGTGGTGGAAACGGTGGAGGCTGACGACGACGAGGCCGACTTCACCAAGGACAAGTACATCAAGCAACCCAAGGCCAAGAAGGCGGCAAAGAAGAGTGGGAAAGCAGCCCCAGCGGACAGCGATGACGCCAAGGGCAAAGGACGTGGGAGGCCGAAGAAGGCAAAGAAATGAAGCTGGTGCAGTGGAGCTTTGATGTTGCTAATGATGCGCTCGCTTGGGGTCTTGGACGCTGTCGGGGCTCACGAAACCGGGGCAGCGTCAGGTCGATTGGGGACCCTGACTCGCAACGACGACGCTGTCCGGGACTTGCCAGAATAAACAGCTGGTAGTTATTGCTTTGCTATAGGAACTGTTCGAGAAGGCTGCACGTTGACGTCAGGGCCAAGCCTTCGGTGACTTGAGCCGAGACGGCGTTGCTGGGGCGTCGCCTCGTCATGGTTCATATTCGCCGTGGCTCTGCCAGCTGCGAGCCACGTTGCCCAGGCCAAATTGCATATTCTCTCTCTGCTTTTTTTTCGTCGCGTAAACACCTTGGCTCTCCACCACACAAAAGCTCAACCCTCCTCTGGCTTTCTCTCGCCACGGGCGATGCATCTTGTCCGACTATGAGCTGTGAAGTGTCTACTGCACCTCAGTCTTGCCTCTGGTAAGCATCAGATGTCTCTGTCGCGCCGCATGCCCAGAGCACTCTACTGACAGCAGCGGGCAAGACCATGGCTTCGAGTCAGGCCGAGGACGGCGGCGGTCACGACGGCAGTCCGGGGCCTTGTCGCCAGGCCAAGGGCCCCAAGGCGTGGCTGATGACCAGGACAATGATTGCAGCCTTCAACTCGATGCGAGGCTCCGGCAAGATTGCGGGTTCCAACCTGGTTCGTTGGGCCGAGAAGAGCCCGTGCGGAGAGGACGACAACGAGCTGCTTGGTGACCTCGACCAGTGAGCCCCTCTCCTCGGCCCTGTGGACGGATGTGGCCCTGGCTAACCAATGGTGAAGCTTGCTCGCACACGAGGCTGCATCGGCCGAGAGAAGAATCCCGGATGGCGAAGCTGCTGCGCGAGGGAAACGATTCGCCATGCTCTGTCCCACGTACGAGCACCTCCCGTCGCCTACGTCTTGCGCGCCGCGTCAGAACAGTGAGGATACTCTTGGCGGAGGAGCGCACCTCAAGGCCGGGGCCGCCAAGCGCCAGCCTTGCCAAGGGGAGGAAGAAGGTGTCGGTCGCCGAGGCAGCCTGCGTTCCCTCGTCGAGGATGCGCTGCTGCCCGAGCCCGAATGCTTCTGTGGCCCGGAGCTATAGAATGGCCCGGACCACGCGGCTGCTTCACCATGGACCGGTAACTTTTGAGCGCCGGCGGCAGGGACGACGCGTCCGCTGACGGCGAGTAGAACAGTACGACGTCTCTGATGGCGAGGGGGAGCCGGAAGCTGGCCGCATCTCCCCCTGCACCTTTAGGTTCTGGGCCGCTGGTGTCTCGGACGAGGAGCAACGTGCCGAGAAGACCGACGTCAGCGCTCAGCATGGCCAGTCGCCTCACTGCCCCGTTCCGGAGAGCGAGGCCGAGGGTTCTGCCAACATCTGCGAACCCCTGGGTCAGTGCATGTGGCGCGTCTCCGACAAGGCTGGGGAGCTGACAGGCACAGATGCGTGGGCGACGTTCAGGATAGCTCTCTGGCAGTATCAGGTCGAGGGCACCATTGGCGTGAGGAAGTGTCCTGGCCGACGGCTCCGGCCCCATGGCGGCGAAGACGACGACGTGCTCGACGGCCCCGGCCAAGTCGTCACCCTCAGCGATGTACCATGTCCACCCCCCCATGGCCATGGCCTAGCTGACCGAGAGCGTCAAGGATGCCATCCGGGCCGCACTGGCACGACGCGACGCCCCGACTCACCTTGACGGCGTGCCCACGGACGCCATCGACGAGGAGCTCCGCCTGCGCTACCAACGAGCAAAGGACGCCACAGTGTCGGTGCGGCGCGCCGTCCGCGAGAAGATGGCGGCTCAGGAGCGCGTCGCCCTGCGCAGCGCCCAGGTCCGTTCCGTGGCCGCGGCCATCGGCGTCATCAGGCAGCACCAGGCGCGGAGGCAGGCCAGGCGTCAGCGCAGACGACGCCGCGAGGAAATCTATCGCCACGTCCGGGAGCATCTCCACGACATCGCCGCCCAGGCGGACGAGACCGAGTATCACGCCCACAGGCACTGGGCCGAGCTCGACGACTTGCTCGACATGGAAGACGGCGCGTGCGCCACGCTGCGACACATGGCCCTGGCCGTTTGTCTCGACGACGCCTTCGACCCGGATGAGATTGCCTCTCGCGTCGTCGCAATGGGCCGCCTGGCTGAGGCAGAGGCTGCCGCCGACACGTCCGACGACGAGCATGGTTAATGATGGGGGCCTTTTGCCGAGCCGCGTGGCCGTCCCTGCGATGGGTGCGCAGACTTTGACAAGGCGCGACGAGAGAGATGCGCCTGCTGTCGTCCATATCTTGTTGAGAGGGACTTATATGTACAAGTAGACACCCTCTCCAAATCGCACTTGTCCAAAGACTTTTTGCTTCACCTGCCATGCAATAGAAAAGACACATCATGAGGGGAGCATTATACATCTGACCCGACGCCGGCCTCCAGAAATCCCGTAGTAGTACACTCATCGTCGCCGCGACCCTTTGAAACCCCTTCCCGGGGCACGCAAAGTATGAGCCCATGAGGGGGGGGGAGCCCCTAGCTGTTCTTGACGACGCCGACCTTTGCGGCGCGCAGGACGCGGCCGTTGAGCTTGAAGCCCTTTTGCTGGACGTGAAAGACGGTGTTGTTCTCCTTGTCCGGCTGGGGAGCCATGAACGTGGCCTCGTGCTCGTTGGGGTTGAACTTGTCGCCTTGAGGATCGAGCCGCTCGAGGCCGTGCTTGGCGAGCGTCTGCATGAGAATCGTCTCCGTCATCTTGAGGCCCTCGTGCAGGTTGACGAGGTCCTGCATGTCCTCGTTCTTGTCGGCCGTCGCGAGCTTGTCGGCGGGGACCGTGGTCAGGGCGCGGTCGAGGTTGTCGACGCTGTCGACGAGGTCCTTTGCGAACTTTTGGATGGCGAAGTCGCGGGCCGTCTTGACTTCGCGCTGGGTGCGATCCTGGAGGTTGCGGAAGTCGGCCACGGTGCGGAGGCACTTGTCCTGTTGCGCCGGCGTGTAAGCATCATGGGTCCCGGGCCAGACGGCGTGGGGACAAGTCAAACCTTCCATTCCTTGGCCTCCTTCTCCTGGGCCTCGAGCGCCTTCTTAAGCTCCGACATGGCGTCGGCCGAGCCGTCTTGCTCCTTGGCCTCGGCCTCGTTGCCTTGGCCCTCGGCAGGCCTCGCCTTGGCGTCGCTGTACCATCTGGCGCCGGCGAGGCGAGCAGGCCTCGACAGAAGAGCGGGCGAAGCTGTCGGCAGCTGTGGGCGAAGAAGGGGCTCGTTGGCCACCAGCCTGGGTACGGAGCGCAGAGCTTTGGACGAGGCGGAGAGGCCGTATCGCAACATGGCTGAGGAATGATGTCGATGTTGTGGTGAGGGAGGATGAGAAGAGGGAGGAAGCGGAAGAGGAGGAGGAGGAGGGGGGCGGGCGGGGCAATTGGATTTGCGCTGGGTATAAATGTAGCAAATGAGGGAGCTTTCTACTCAACACCGTCAGAGATCATCGTCAGAGAGAAGCTCCGACGAAATTTCATGGCTGCAAGCCCCCCGGCCCGGCTACGGGCGGCGCACACGCAAGCGGATCAACAATGGCCCGGGCGAAGGAGCTGGGACCGGAAGCCACAGCGCCCCGCTGCCGGGCCCCGGTTTTTCCGAAGGCAGTAAGCTGCCGGTGTGGCTGACGCGCCATCTGGACGCTGCTACCTGGAGCAGCAGCGAGGCTGGAGGAGCTCTCGCCGACGACCAAACCTCGTCCCTCCATCCCTGCCGCGACAGCATCTGCAAGCACCACCTCTCAAGCAGCGCCAGAACAGACACGGCCGCTGCCCGTCTGACCGCCCGGCCCCTAGTCTTCAATCCTCCCGCCGCAGGCCCTCCGTTCCACCCTTTCGAGCCACAATGGCGGCGGGCGACTCGAGCCGGCTGCAAGAGGCCCAGAAGCTGGCCAAGACGGATCCCAGAAAGGCAGAGGCCATCTACAAGGACATGACGTCGACGGCCCCGCAGGCCACCTCGGAGGCCGCCACCCGGGAATACGAGTCGGCCTTGATAAGCCTCGGCCAGCTCTACCGGGACGAGAGGTCCGCTCCCCCCGTTGCCGGAACCGAGACACGGGGAAAGCTGACTCGAGGGACAGAAAGACGCAAGAGCTGGTCAATCTGGTGCGCGAGAGCCGCACCGTATTCTCGTCGTTTGCAAAGGCAAAGTCGTCCAAGCTCGGTTGGTACCCACGATGTCGCCCGTTTCCATGTCCCCTGGCTAATGCCGCCCGCCCAGTTCGACAACTGCTCGACCTCTTCAAGGACATACCCAACAGCACCGACATCGAGTCCTTTATAACAAAGGATTGCATCCAATGGGCCACGGCCGAGCGCCGCGCCTTCCAGCGCCAGGACCTCGAGGTCCGCCTCGTTGCCCTCTACATGACCAAGCAGTCCTACTACGATGCCCTCACCCTCATCAACGGCCTGCTCCGTGAGCTCAAGCGCCTCGACGACAAGCTCCGCCTCGTCGAGGTGCAGCTGCTCGAGTCACGCGTCTACCATGCCCTCGGCAACATCCCCAAGGCGCGCGCCGCCCTGACGACGGCCCGGACGAGCGCTGCCAGCGTCTACACGCCGCCAATGCTGCAGGCGAACCTCGACATGCAGAGCGGCATGCTGCACGCCGAAGACAAGGACTTTAACACGGCATTTTCCTACTTTATCGAGGCCTTGGACGGCCATCACAGCCTCGACGAGAGCGTCAAGGCGCAGGCGGCCCTGCAGTACATGCTGCTCTGCAAAATCATGCTGAACCTGGTCGACGACGTCAACCAGCTCATGGCCTCGAAGCAGGCGGTAAAGTATGCGGGCAAGAATCTCGAGGCCATGAAGGCCATTGCCCGTGCACACTCGAACCGCTCTCTGGAGGAGTACGAGCGCGCTCTGTCGTCGTATCGCTACGAGCTCGGCAGCGACGCCTTTATCCGCAATCACCTCCGTCGCCTCTACGACGCCATGCTGGAGCAGAACCTTATCAAGGTTATTGAGCCGTTTTCGCGCGTCGAGATTGACCACATTGCCAAGATGGTCGGGCTTGACACGCAGCAGGTGGAGCGCAAGCTCTCCCAGATGATCCTCGACAAGGTCATTGTTGGCGTCTTGGACCAGGGCGCTGGCTGCCTCATCATCTTTGACGAGACGCAGCGAGACGAGTCGTACGACGCGGCCCTGGCAACGATTGACAAGCTGAGCAACGTGGTGGATGTCCTCTACACGAACCAGGCCTCGTTGCTGGAGTAGGACAATGAAAGGGGATCAGGGGAGCGGCGGCGGCGGCATCGCGTATTTGTAACTATACGACTGTAGATGGGGGCCCAAGAAAGATGCGCCCGAGGCCCTGCATCCGCGCGGCAAGCCTGCCGCCCATGGTGCCGGTGCAGGTGTAAAGACGCTCTTCAGGGCGTATTCGGTATTCAGAGAGAAGATGAGAAATACACCAACAATGTCCTGTTTGAAACGACGATACTAGACTGGTATCTCTTTTTGAAAGCCAAAAACTTTGCGAACCCAGGCAACGCCAGTCGTGTCCGTCATTGGCGCCTCTGTCCTTGGGCATATCCAAAAATGGAGACATGACGGTTGAAAAGAGAAAGGAGGCCATCATGGGTCAATGGAACATGGCGGGCGACGGGCTCTCGAGCCTGCGCCTGCGCCTGCGCCTGCGCTCCTCGCCCAGGATCAGGGCAAAGAGGCGCTTGGCCAGGACGCCCTCGTCCCAGCCGGCGACGGCGGCGGCGAAGGCGTCGACGACGTCGAGGTGCCAGCGCTCCAGCCGCATGGCCTCGCCCTGGCTCTTGACCGTCTTGCCGAGGTAGCGGCGGGCGGCGTGGTGCTCGTCGTCGTGGGCAAAGGGCGTGCGGCGGCGGAGCTGGAGCAGCTCGTCGAGGAGGAGCCAGTGGCGGCGCGTCCAGACGGTGTGCGAGAGGGGAGGCTCGGGCGCGTCCTCTTCCTGCTTGTCGAGCGGGGGCGCGTCCAGCATGGAAACGTCGGCGTCGTCGTCGTCGTCGACGTCGCCTGTGACGACGAGCGGCGGCGGCGGCGGCGGAGCAAAAGCCAGGCCGGGCCGGGCCAGAGAGACAAGGGAGGAGACGGAGGCGATGGACTGACGGCGCTCGTGGCGGGCCCTGGCCTGCTCCGCGGGCGAGAGGACGCTGCTGGTGAAGTCGACGACGCGGCCCGGCGTGCGGGGCTTGAGCGGCGACCGGAGGCTCGACTTTGTCGGCGACGCGTCCTTGGGCGGCAGCGGTCGCAGCAGCGGCCGGCGGGGGGGGAAGCCGGGCGGCGGAGGCTGCGCGGCGGTGCCGGCGCGCGACGTCTCCTGCTGCCACCGGTGGATGTCGGCGTGGGAGAGCTGCATGCGGGGGGGCGTGGTTGCCACCGAGACCTGCCGCCGCTGTTGCTGTTGCTGCTGCCGTTGCTGCTGTTGCTGGGACAGGGGCTGCGACGCGCCGCGCCGGCTCGACTGCCTGCTGGACCGCCGCGGCGTGACGCTCCGTCTCGACGGGCCTCGCCGCCCAGGCGCAGCGGGAGACGGCGACGACGAGCCGTGCCCGCCGCCGGCCTCGCTCGTCCGAGCCGCCTCGGCCGTCGCCGACGACGACAGCATGCTCCTTCGGCGCTGCCCGCTCGGCGGCACGGGCGGAAACATGGAGCTCGTCGGCATGACCGGGGCGACGGCGGCGGCGGCGGGCTCGGGCTCGGGCCGGCTGGGAGTCGTGGCGGCGCCGAACATGGCCGTCGAGGCCTTTGCCGGGAGGAACTTGTGCGCCAGCATGCCGGGGATGGCGGCTGGGGAGGAGAAAAAGGACGACAGGTCGAAGCGGCCGGCCTTGAAGGCCGACTCGGCCTCTCTCGACGGGCCTCCTTGCTGCTCCTCTCGCCGCCCTTGTTGATCTTGCTGCTGCTGCTGCCGGAGCCTCTGAGCCACCAACGAGTACTCGTCCGCCTCGCTGGCCTGCGACGCCGCGGCAGACTGCTCCTTGTCAGGGGAGGCCGCTCTCTCGCCGGCCGTCTTGACGGGCGAGTCCAGCCTACCGGCCTGCCCGCCAGTCCACATGCCCGATGCGATGCTGCGACCATGGCCGGACGCGGCGACTCGTCTGCCAAACGGCTGCTGTCGGGCCGCGCGCGGTGTCTCACGCTGGGCCTCAAACTCCCAAATGTCCATCTCGTCGTCTTGCTCCTCGGCGCCGCCGTCTCCGCCATCCTCGTCAACTGG
Organism: Ophiocordyceps robertsii; assembly: GCA_027405785.1. NCBI lineage: Eukaryota > Fungi > Ascomycota > Sordariomycetes > Hypocreales > Ophiocordycipitaceae > Ophiocordyceps > Ophiocordyceps robertsii. Next base: position 20,629 of record JAPEBW010000674.1, read on the forward strand.
TGGCGGCGCGAGCTGCCCGGAGGAGGCTCCGGGTCCAGCTCCGGGTCCGGCCCCGACTCCAGCTCCGACTCCGACTCCGACTCCGACCCCGACTCCAGCTCCGACTCCGACTCCGAACCCGACTCCGGCACCGCCCCCGGACGAGCCGCGAGCGGCTTGCTGCAGCGAATTGTCCCCCCTCAGCCTAGGGCTGATGGGCCCCTCCCTGGCAACCCAGCTCATGGCGGCGTCGCTGTTGGGGGTGAAGCGCAGGGAGCTGCTCGGCGACCCCCTCGCGGGCGACCCCCTCACGGGCGACGGGCCCTGCTCCGCCGGCATCCGCACGCCCAGTGCCCGCATGAAGCGAGTCTGGCCGGTGGTGTCTTGCGGCGCCGCCGCGCCAAACGGATCCTCCCCGGTCGGCGGGCTGCGGGAGGACGGCCCGGCTTCCGCAACGGCGGCCCCCGGCTGCCGAGGGCTCCTGCTCATGCGCCGGCCGTTCTGGCTGTTGAGGGACCCGTTCCACGAGTCTCTGCTGCCGGAGCTGCGGAACGGACTGCCGAGCTGCTTCATCCGACCTTCGGGGGATGGCGGATCCGACGACGTGATGCTCTGCAGAGCCCTGCCCGCCCGCACAATGGCCGATAGAGCCGGCCGCGCCGCCCGGTCGTGCTGCCACGCCTCGTGCTGTATCGACTGCGGCTCCTGCAGTGGAGACGACATCTGGTGAGCCGGCGTCGCCTCCACCGGGTGCGTCGACGCTCCCGCGGCTTCCGGCGACTGGGACCGCTCGGCCTGCTCCGACGCTCCCGCGCCCGGCCGTTCCGGCTCGACCGGGGCTTTCGCGGGCGACGCAGGCTTCGAAGACGTGCCCGAGCCTCGGTCTGACCGGACCGCCTCCTCGGCCCCCTGGGACTCTAGCTGCGGAGGCGTGTTGTCTGGCGTAGGCAGGCGTCCTGCTTCAGATCGGGACGTCGAGCTGGCACTGGAGCCCAATGCCGATGCAGCGTCTTGGCGGGCATTTCCCTCATCGTCCTGCACGTGTTCGTCGCCCTCCTGCTGCAGTACATGGTCGTCTTGCAGCAGATCTACACGCTCTTCTTCATACTCTCCCTCTGTGACTTCGTCTTTCCCCTTTCCGTCCTTTTCTTCCACAGGCTTTTCCTCTCCTCCTCCTCCTCCTCCTTCTTCTTCGTCCTGCTCATCGTCGCCATCATCGTGTGGCATAGGGTATCCCGGTGTCGCAGACATCAGAATCTCCTTGGGAATCTCGGAAAACGAATCCTCGTACGCATACGACGCCTCAGCATTGGAACGGCCGGGCTCTGTGCGCCGAGGGGTGGCGAGGGGGTCCTCCTCGCCAGTCTTATCCGCGCCGGCTGCCGCAGACTCCTCCGCTTGCCTCGCCGTGAGCCTGAGGACTCGGTGCCTGAGTGGAGAGGAGTCGGCGGCCTTGCGGGGGGTGCGCGACCGTCTGGGGCTCGGGCCTCGACTTTGGGACTTGGTGGGCGTCGGCGTCGGTTCGTTGGTGGCCAGCTCGTCCCGGTCAGGATGCGATTCGGGCGTCGGTTCCATAGGGGCGGGTGCATCCACCTCCCTGTCGTGGGCATCGCCCTCCTGCCTGAGGGACTGAAGTGTATTACTGATAACGAGGCTCGTTTCCTCGCCTAGCTCCTCTTGCGCCGTAGGTGGAATGGAGCTCTTGAAAACGCCTTGCAGCGAGGGGATCGAGTCCATAAATATCATGCTAAAGTCTTCGCCCTGGGCGATTGTGTCGTCGGTCTGCCGCGGCGGCGATGCGTCGTCGATGGAGGATATGTCGCTTGCGGCGGGCGCGAAGTCGATGTAATGGCCGGCTTCTGATGCGCCTGCGTCAGATCTTGGCACGCCGGGGCCGCGATGCAAAGGGGATGGAGACGGCTGTGCCTGGGCCGGCAGAGCCGTGGCTCTCGGGGTGGCCTCGTTGGACACGGTCGCCATCCAGATGTCAGAGTCGCCATCATCCTCGACGGGCGCTGGAGGTGCCGCGGGCGAGGCAGATGGCTGTTGCTCGGCTGCTCCGACGAGGTCCATTCCATCGTCGCTTGCAGTCGCCGAGCGGGATGCGAGCCGGGGCCGGTCCGCGACCTCGTCCACCTCGTCGGGAACCGTCGCCGGCCTTGTGCGTCGCGGCCGTTTCGTAGGCGAGGCCTTGGGCGTGGCTTGTGTCTCGCTCTCGAGTGACGGTCCGAGGGTGCCTTTGTTCTTTGGCGGGCGGCCGCGACGTGCCGGCCTCGGCGTCGGCTGCGCGGCGGCCTGTGACTGCGACTCGTCGGGCTCGCGACTCGTCTTGGCAAGCCGGGGACGGCGCGGGCTTCGCGTATCCGCCGGCGTGGCAGCCTTCCGCTTCGAGGCGCTGGGCATTGGCGTCCCATTGACCTTTCTCGGCCGTCCCCTGCGCTTTGGGGTCGCGACGGCGTCGAGGGCGGGACCGGGCCCTTGCTCCTCGATGGAGGCCTGCAGGGGCACAGTCGTCGTGACGGCGCGCTCTCGACGGCGACGCGAGCCAGCGGGAGTAGCAGCGGGCGACTGGAAGAGCTTGCGACTGGTGCCGCGCGACGGATAGGCGGCGGCGGCGGCATCCGTCTCGACCGTGACCCAGAGCTTCTGGGGCGCGCGGTTGTCGCCGACCTGCAGCTCAAACATCTGCTTCCGCGGCGAGCTGCCAACCGAGGCAAAGCGCTGGGACTGGAGGCTACTGCGCGTGATGCGGCGCGACGACGGCAGCAGCAGCTGTTCGGTGGCGTCGTTGAGCGGATCGGGCGACGACATGATGTCGGCGCTCGGCGTCGCCGGGTTTGCGAGGCTGTGCCAGCGGACGCTGAAGGACTCGGCGTACCGGGGCCGCGGCATCGATGGGCGGTGCTGGTGCAGGGCGCCTCGACATGGAATGGCCGCAATCGTCGTCGTCGTCGTTGTGGCGAATCGAGGACCGAGCTGCCATTGTTTACTTGGCTCCTGGCTGGGTCTAGTGCCAAGCGTCGACCCCGTTGCTCCGCAGATCGACGCCTCCCCGCTCCAGGGTAGGCAGCTCTGGCCTCGGGACCCAGGACGTATGTACCCTTTCGACTGCGCCCAAGGTCGGTCACATGCCAGACTCGGAGTCTACGATGATAGATACAGTACGAATAGGTATGTATACACAGTACATACTACTCTCTCTCTGCTGTGACGAAAAGTGGGACTGCTTTCGGCCGGCTTCACGTCCAAGTCACCACCCACCTTCAAGGAACCTCGGCTCGCCGCCGCCCTTGGGCTCTCTCTCCTCCCCTCCCCCCCTCTCTCATCCAGGGCCATGACTCCGCCATCGACCCGCCAACCACATCGCCAAACCTCTTGCGACGCGACACCCGCCTAGACGAACAACACATCCACATGGCTCCCCAGACTCCCGTCCCTCAGAACGACAACGTCGCCCACGCCCTCGCCGGCGCGGGCGGCGGCATCCTGTCCATGGCTCTGACGTAGGTGGAACGAACTGCGTGTCCTCGTCCTGTCTTTGCCGACACCCCCTTGTGCGGCGAGATGGGCGACAGACGGAAAGGAGAGGGGAAAAAGACTCGCTGACTCTCCTTTGCCCAGCTATCCCCTCATCACGCTGTCGACGCGCGCCCAGGTCGAGTCCAAAAAGGCCGACACGCGCTTCATCGCCGCCGTCCAGCGAATCGTTGCCCGCGAGGGCGTCGCCGGCCTGTACTCGGGCATCAACTCGGCCCTCTTCGGCATCAGCGTCACAAACTTCGTCTACTACTACTGGTACGAGTGGACCCGCGCCTTTTTCGAAAAGGCCGCCCAGACTGCCGGCCGCGCCAGCAAGAAGCTCACCACCGTCGAGTCCATGATGGCTGGAGCCCTTGCCGGCTCCGCCACCGTCATCATCACCAACCCCATCTGGGTCGTCAACACCAGGGTCACGACGCGCAAGCAAAACACAGAGGCCGACGTCGAGTCTGGCCTTCGCCCGAGGGCAAAGGCCCCCTCGACCATGGGCACCCTCATGGCCCTGCTCAGGCACGAGGGTCCCCAGGCCCTCTTCGCCGGCGTCATCCCGGCCCTGGTCCTCGTCATCAACCCCATCCTCCAATACACCCTCTTCGAGCAGATGAAGAACTACGTCGAGAAGCGGAGAAGGGTGACGCCCACCGTCGCCTTCTTCCTCGGCGCCCTGGGGAAACTCTTCGCCACCTCGGTCACGTACCCCTACATCACCGTCAAGAGTCAGATGCATGTTGCCGGCCAGCACGACAAGAAGGAGGGCATGTCTCAGACCCTGCGTCGCGTCATCAAGGAGGAGGGCTACGCTGGCCTCTACAAAGGTAGGCGCCTTGCTTGCTCGAGAGAATTAACAGCCGACATGGCCTGTTACTGACATGGCCCCAGGTATCGGCCCCAAGGTCACGCAAAGCGTGCTGACTGCCGCATTCTTGTTCGCATTCAAGGATGTCCTCTATGAGCAGACGGTCAAGCTGCGCATGGCCGCTGCCCGCAGGCGCCTTGGTGCCTAGGCCCCTTTGCGCACCAGAAGCCGGTCGGGCCGTGGAAACCGGCTCGGGCGGGACAACGGGCTTCACAACGGGCTTCACAACGGGCTTCACATGGGCTTCAAAACGAGGCAAAGGTCAGACGAAATCAAGGAGTGCAGTGCGAGCCAGCGCCGATGGGATACCGTAGACGCGGGCAAATGTACGAGGCGATATGGCCAATCACTTGCATCAAGGCCAGGTCAACCACACAAACGACGCCCCATGGTCTGCAGGCATGGCATCACAGATGACGCTTGGATACGTCCCAGGTCTGCAGTTGTAGTGTGCCCATAGATTTCACTCAAGCTGGTACTGCAAGCCCTCTCGCTCGCGCGTGCTAGATCCATCATGCAACCGGGACTATCTTCGGAACGATCCACCACTCGTGGTACGCCTTGTCCGGAGCGGGTATCTCGGCCATGATCTTGAGGCCATCGCCACCCGCCGACTTCCCAAGCACGGCCTTGTGCACACAGGAGATGGCGATGCTGGTGGCGATGCTCGACCTGAGAGCGCTCTTCATCGTCGCGACCCACCGGCCGTGCGAGCCGATGGAGAAGGACTCCTCGGCGGACATTTTGCTCAGCGACTCAAAGCCCTTTTTGGCGCCGGCCGCGGCCCTCTCGCCGTATTCCAGCAATTCCTCAGTCGTCGTCTCCGGCCGCGTTGTGCCCGCCGTATACTCGTCAAACGCTGGCGGCAGGGGGAATCCGATGGAGGCGAAAGGCTTCATGCGAAGCGTAAATCGGAGCTCGTCGTTGCTGCATGGTCGCGACGGAGCCTTGATCAACCCCAGGCGGTGCAGGGCCATGTACAGGCAGCACAGTGCATCCGACAGCTCCCACGTCACGGCAGCGTCGAGCAGGGACAGGCGTGTATGAGCCAGCGATCTCTGCAGCTGCTCGCTCACAGGCGAATGGGCCTGCGTCGGCTGCGATCGTGCCTCTTGGACGGCGTCGACGACAAAGGACTTGATCCGCTCCGCGTGCTGGAGCCGATATCGCGCCAGGTAGTTGAGAAACCAGTACATGCCGCCAATCTCATCAACCTGGTAAATCTCCAGCTCGAAGCCCAGCTGCACAATCATCTCCATCTGGCGTAGCTTGTAGAGATAGGCCCAAGACGACAACGGCAGAGAATAAGACTCGATGGCATCGTTGCCCATTGCCGACTGCTGCATCAGAGGCCGTTCCTTGGTCTGGACCTGCAGGATCTGGTCAATCTCTTCGGCATCGACCTGGAGATTCTCCCAGTCTCGGACGATATGGCAGAGCGTCCGCCGTACCCGGCAGCGATTCTGGCACGCCGTCCTCAGAATGTCGAGGAAAGGCTGCGCGGCTCGCTGCCTGAACAGCTCCATCTGCCGAGACATGATGAAGCGCGCGTCCTGCGTGGCTTCGACCTCGTCGTTGTCCCGATCGAGCAGGGGGCTCGCCGGGAGTGTCATGATGGAGAGGTCGTCGTCGAGAAGTTGACGGATGCTCATTGAGCCTAGTATCTCCATGGCATCAAAGAGAAAGGTCTGCAACAGCGTCCTCACGTAGACCAAGGGCTGAGGCTTCTTGGCTTGGAAGGCAGCGACAAAAGTCTGAATCCTTGTGAGCGTGGCCGCGAGGTGGCCGGCACAGAGCACCCACCTGAAGGCACTGGGAATCAGTGTATTCCAGAGCCCCGATGACCTCCAAGCCGTCCTCGAAGAGGCGAGACAGGTGGCGAAACGCATCGTCGAAGCCAAGTTCAACAATGGGTCTTGGCGGCATTGTGCTGGCCAGCTTCCGTTGCAGCTTTGCGCTAAACGCCTCCTCGACCGGCTTTCCCAGTCGGTGGGTCGATCCTATTTTAGGTAGCAGACTCAATGCCTCTGTCCATGAGCTTCTAGCCCTCTGCGGATCTCTCATGTGCTGTGGGCATTCCGCGGCGGCAATGAAGACGCGCCTGAGATCTAGGCGACTGGCGAGAGCGTCGGCGACCTCGTCACCGATGGAATCTCTTTGCGAAGCGAGCACATCTTCGGCATCAGTCAAGACCTGCCGGACAGCATCCGTAGGGATCTTGATCAGCAGAGAGCGACTGTACGTGTTGGTGACAAAGTCCTCTTCCTAGACCCGGATCAGTGTGGTCCTCGCGCCAGTCCGGGGCTGCGGATGCTCACCTCATAGTAGTGCTCTGACTTGATGCGCTCGTTGACGTAGCCGCACGCCTTGAGCATCCCAAGGCAGTAAGCCCTTAGCACCTGCAGCATGGGCTGTTGATTTGCAGCGTCGTAGACTCGCCGGACAAACTTTGCCTCGTGTATGCTGAGGGGGGTGGGCATCAGGAGCGCCTCCACGTATACACTGGTGAACAGGGTCTGCGAGAGGGGGTAGCCCATGTGCCAGGACATCTGGGAAGCATGAGCATGCGCGTGGAGGCTTGTGAGCCTCTTGATCCTACCTCGTGGCAGAGCAGCTGGTCGATGATGCCGAGGACTTCCTCTGGGAGAAGCAGCTTTGAAACGTCGTAAAGCTCTTCGAAGTCGTCGCCTGCAATGACGCAGCCGCTGTCCATCTTCGGGTCGCCAATCTGGGACGCGATGAGTAGCACGAAGGCGAGGCGCAGGAGGGCAGCTCAAACCTCGAGAGCGGCGACCGAGTCAAAGAGCGTAAAGAAGCCATCTTTGACCAGCTCTCCGGGAGTCAGGGCTTGAGGGCGTCAGTTCACGCGTCAAGCGCTCTCAAGCTTGCGCACTCACTCTCGGCAGCTTCAGAGAACTTGCTGGTGATGTCGACGGCGACAATGCCCGGGAGTTTTATGTTGGGCGGCGACGGCGGCGGCGGCGGCGACTCGGCATCCTGCCCCAACGAGAGTCTGGCGATTTCTGCGTCTGGAATGAGGATTTTGCCCGCAGCACGAGCAAACGGGCAGGTGCTCACCATTTGAAGCCCCGACTCCATAGTCGGCCATCGCAATTGCCGGCCGGCGAGGTTATCGATTCTGCATGGGATGTCGTTTGCGGGCAGTGTTGCGGGCGGCCGAGCAATGTTGAGGTCCCTGGCTTGGCGCGACGTGCAGGCGGTGGAGTGGCCCAGAGCGCTCTATGGGCCTTGTCTAGCGGAGGGGTCACTACAGCGGCCACCACACCAAACGGCGCCTCAATGCGCGGCTTTGAGAGCCTCAACTGGCCTCGATTCATGTCTTTGCGGGAAGAGCTACGCCTAGAGCGTCATCCGCGGCTCATGTTTGTTGCGTTGCGGCTACGAGTCCTTATATCCCCATCAAATACTTCCGAGGTCTCAGGCCGGGTCGAGCCTCGCCACGAGCTTGAATGCGCCAGATATCGGCCTGCGTGCCTCATTGCTGCTTCCGCCTCTCCAGAAATGCTCGACAAGCCTCTTTCGTCACCATTGGCCCGTTCTAACGTCAGGTCGCTTCGGGGAGGGGGCTCAAAATCCCACAGCATTCACATCTCCTCGACAGCAATCCGAGAAAGCCCACGTCGGGCGTTCTTCATAAGTAGTTGATGCATTGCGCCAATCAACTATGATGTGGTACAGCGGCAAAAGATGCAATCACCGGGTGAGTCGGTTCCGTCGGTTCCGTCGTCTTGCATGCCCGGTCGCTTCGAATGCGAACCCCCGCGTCGCGCCCTCCCCATTCCGCACCCCGGTCCGTATCAAGTCCGTCTAGGAAGCGTGCTCAGCCATTGCGGCAGAGTTGGCCTTGCCAAGGTCCTTAATCTCGCCCTGCTTGCCGTTCTGTCGATACGTTAACCCTCCGGCCTCCAGAGTCGGCAACGTCAAGGAGGGAAGCCGGCACCTACCTGCCACTGCGCAAAACGCAAATCCATCTCGCCGCGACGCTCGGAAGCGATTCTCTTGTCTTCCTTGAGGCATCGGCGAACGGTACGGGCCGCGACGGCCAGGTAGCGGTTGTAGCTGTTCGGTGCGCCCGTTAGCTTTGCCAGCCACCGAGAGTATACCAGACGGAGAGGGGGTATCGGCGGGAGATCAATTGACGTACGTCAAACCAGCAGCTTTCCAGGCAGCAGTCATCTTGGCGGTATTGAGCGGTTCCGCGGAGCTCAATTTCGATTCTGAAGGGTGTCGGCCGAGGTCTGGTCTTTGCTAGAATTGGCGATGCCGGGTTTGGGGGAGCCGGACTCGTACCTAGGGCACGTGACTCACTCCACGTGACTAGTTCGTCGACCTCCTTTTCCTAGAGGGTCCAGTGCCGTCGACAGACATTGCTTTCCTGATGGCATTGCTGAGGCGTTTTCTCGCTGCCTGCTCCAGTTCTACGAGGATGCCGAGGCTGCTGCTCGTCTGGGATGCCTTTCACGTTTCATCGCCCGTCGACTTTCACCGTCAAGGAGCCGCAGCACGGTGCAAACACAGCCATACAACAGGATCGGTATTACGAAGAATTCGTCAGTCTATGTGTCTCAACAAAAGATGGGCCCCTAAGCAAGCTCTCACATATCCGGGCAACAAAGGAAAACCATTGTCATATCGTCTCGCAATCCCAGCCAACTCCGTGTCTTGCCGGCAACCCTCTCCTCACCCCCCACCCGAGGCGCCGCCGGCAATGGCCATGAGTTGATGCATCCGGCGCCGGTCCACTTCCTTCTTCAACATGGTGATGCAGCTTGCAATGGCAAGCGCTTCCACCTGCTGTGTCTCTCCCTTGGCGTCGACCCAGTTCCTCAAGTCCATGAACAACCGCCCGCCGTTGCCCGCCGTAGTTCCCCCGGTGCCCCGAGTGCGAAACGCCTCGTTGCGCACCAGATGGGCCACCGCCGTGCGGCTTTCGCCCTGCTTGCCGCCGGCTTCAGCCACTGTCGTTATCAAGTCCAGGACGAGGAGACTGCTGGCGCCGATGGCCTTGCGTTCGGGGCGGCTGGCGTAGCGCCATCGGAAGGTGCCGAGGTGGGTGCGGATGTTCTGCGCGCGTGTGTGGCAGGCCCTGTCGCGGACCTCAAAGTCCTCTTCGCGGGCCACGTCACCCAGGAGGCGGATCTTGGGCGGACGATAGGGCCCGAAGCGATATGTCGTGCTGCAGACTGGCACCAGGCTCTGGTCGCCATCACCGGCACGTACAAGAGTGCAGTTCCCAGAGTTGCGCTTTTCGCGGATGGACTGATAGACCTCGGGGCCAACCTCGCCCGTTGGCAGGACACTGTACACGTGTATCGGGTCGGGCCTGGGCGAGATGGGCAGCGCGAAGAGCGGATGGCCCCGTGTATCGACTTGGAAGACGTGCGTAGCGTTGGGGCCCGGGGCAGAGGGGGGCAAACACGACGAGGTCGACGCTGCTCCGTATTGAGGAACAGACTCGTACTTGGGGAGCGAATCGGTAGTCGATGTGCTGGCGGTGAGATGGAGGCGGCTGAGCTCGACACCCTCGCTGTCTGCGGCCTCGTACTCGGGTGGGAGCAAAGAGCGGCGGGAAGGAAGCCGGCCGAGAGACAACTCCTCCTTTTGGTGCGCGGCTCCAAGGCTTGTCATTGTCGTGAATTCAAGCTTTGGAGTAGATGTATTGATGGCAGGCCAGTGCTGCGGTCTTAGGATGTTGGATATGAGATTTGGAGAGCGATGAATCCCGTCCGATTATAGTCTTGGTGTTGAAAGAGTCCAAAGTTCAAAGTCGGTGTGCCTTGAGCCAAGGGAAATAAACAGTGTCATGTTCTTTCTCACAGCGAGAGGGGAGGGCATGGGATATAAATAAGGGAGCCCGGCGGTGATTTCCCCGCACAATACAGTTTCATGGCCTTCGTTTTGATCGGCTTCCAGGGTCCGCGATAGCCTCATGACTGGCGGACCCACAATTCGCGAACCCGAAATACGAGCATGGACCCAGGTATCCAGGTCGACTGCCACATCACCGTAGAGCTACGGAGCGTGCACAGTACCGTTGGCACAGTACCGGTAGCGCTTCGGCCCTTGGCGTCGTACGGTGCGTATATCACGGCCATGCTGACACACAGACGCGCACCGCCACCTGATGATGCTGATCAAGAGCAGAGCGGGGCGCTGCTGAAGCCCTTCAGGTCTGAGGCTGTGGGGCTGGGTCGAGATACGACGAATGCGAACCAACCAGTGACAGGCTGCGGGGCCGTCTGCAACCAAGCCCCAGGGCTCCCCCTTCTGGAAGCCTGGAAAAGAAAAGGAAGAAGACAAGGCAGAAACTGTCCACAGAAGCACGAGGCGCGTGATCCGTGTGACGGCCCGGCGTCTGCCGCTGTCGCATCGCATGGGCTCGCGAGCCCGCTGGAAATTCTTTGCAGGGCCCTCGCCGCGATCGGGGAGCGGGAGGCTGCTGCCTGGCTCCAACAGGTTGTTGCGCGTCATGGTCTACGGCGCTATGGGAGTCGCTGCTTTAGTGGGTCAGGGACAGGCGAGGGGCTCTCTGAGCAGGAAGAATCAATTCAGATGCTCTCACAGTTCCGAGCGTGCATTTCCATGGCACAAGAACAGCGTGCCGATACGCCCACCAAGGTCCTAGACACAGCCAGGGGCCGGCTACCTGCGTTTCCCAAAGAATGTCATGTCTCGGTCCAGCTGCTCGTCCACCCACAGGGGCCACTGGTTGTACGCCTGGTGCTCATAGTCGACACGCGCGTTGAGGTACTTGAGCCACCGGATGAAGCCCGGGTCCATGCTGTTGTCCTGCTGTGGCGGCCGCTTCTCGCTGACGTCGTACTCCCTCTCGTTGATAAAGGCCATGATTTGAGACAGGCCGATCCAGTGCGTGTGCAGCAGGATGATTGTCTGCCGCTTGAGGTTGATAAGCTCCTGGAACGACGCGTGGGGAAGCATCATCCACCAGGCATACTCTCTCGAGTTGGCTTTGTAGGCTAGCCAGCATCCGTGTGTCGTCAGCCTTGAAACCAACAACCAAAGGGCAAGAAAAGGCATGAACAAGAAGGGGGGGGCAAGCTCAAGAGGGCGGCGTCGTTGAGACTCACCGTCGAAAGAGCTGATCTGCAGCTTCTGCGCGATGCCAATGAGCTGTTCCTGGTACGCAACCTCGACCGAGTCTACGCAGAGCGGCCGCAGGTTCGATATGGCCTCCACCGCGGCCTCTGTCCACCCGCTTTGGATCAACGGCAGGTCCTGCATCAGCGGGGCGATGAGCTCGTTTTGGCGATCCTCGAAAAGGCTGTCAAAGATGGGGGTGATGCCCTTGAACATCATCTGCATCCCGACAATGAGGATGCCGCGGATAAAGGTCATGTACTCGGCCAGCCCGTCGTCGAGGCTGACCGACTGGAAGGTCAGGGCAAAGCATGTCGCCACGAGCGCATTGGCTTCCTCGTACGTCATCTCGGCCTTGGAGGCTTCCGTGAGTCGCTTCTTGATGGCCTTGATGGCCTTGATGCGGTGGTTCATGGCCGCCGTCACGAGGCTGCTGCTGTCGTCTGTGCGCATGAGCTCCGAGGCGGCAAATCCCAGGATGGCGTGCATGAGAAATTCGTGCTAGACGTGGAGTTGGCGATAGATCAGGGACGGGGATGGGCTGGCAAGAACGTACGTTGTGCGCAATGCAGGGGATCTCGTGGGTCCATTTCTCCTCCTGCTTGAGGGGGTGGTGCGGATAACACTGCGTCAGAAAGTGCTGGAAGAAGCGCATGTCCTGGAGGCTAAACAGGGGAATCTGATGATGAGGCTTGTTCCAGGAGAATGTCAGGCTTGCTTGCCATCAGAGCTCGGGCCAACTTACCTGGTGGTTGATTTGAGGCAACGAGGGATACTCGCACTTGAGGCCCGTCTTGACGCAGTGCCCGCACGACGGACGAGTCTCTTGGCACTGCGGGAGGCCTGGGGTCAGGGTCTCCATTTCGCGAGCCAGTTCAGTAAAGCGCATACCTTGATGCGCCTCCTCTTGCAGTTGTAGCATCCCCGACGACTCTTTGTGTGGCCGCGCCGTTCCGTCCTCTGGCGTTCGGCCGGCTGCCGGCGAGCAACGACGCCGATCGAGCCTCCGGCCGGGGCATTGTTGTCGGAGCTGGACGGCGTCAGCTTGTCGGAAGACTCTGACGATGCGCCGGCCGATGCATCGTGGAACAGGGTTTGGGGCTGCAGGTCCATGTCATCCTGCAGGAACGACGTGTAGTCGAAGTCGGGGAGTTCCGGATAGGGCAGCATGCCGGCGGCCAGGTGTTGCATGTCCATTGGGGCAGCTCAGTTGACATATCAAGGTGCATGGTATCGTCGCAGCGCAACGCGAGGAGAGTCAACCTCTTGACGCCGAGATGTCAGAGGCGCGGAGAGAGCGTGGGAGTGATAAGTGACCGTCAGCAGGCTCCTGATTGGGTAACACCGGACACGATCCGGGGTATCGATACCCCGTAACCCCGCGTCTGTGCTTTAGTGGTTGGCGACGGAGCTTCGCTCTTGGCCTCGGCGCTAGCCCATTGCAGGCCGGCCACGGTCTCTTTCACATCTTTCACATCAAAGGCGGCCAAAGTACTCGCGAGAAGCCAGGCGAGGCCTCTTTCAAGTCGAAACGGGGAATTAGACTACAATGGTGCGCGGAAGGGAAAAGAAAGGCCTCGGTGCCCAATGTCTGCCTAATGACACGTGGAAATGGTGGTGCTAGTGACGCAGTCGAGTCGACGCTGCGATCGGCTCTTTCTTAGCGTCCTTGACCAGATGATTCTGGTATAGATGGAGGGGTGCGAGGTCATTTTTGTCTCTTTTTGCAATCGGGCTTGTTTCCTTCACGACAAAGAAGGAGGGAGCCTTGGCTTCTGTTTGACCGCTACAAGGGTTGCGTTTCGTTCGTACCGAGTGTCTACTCTCTACGCTAACGCAGTCGTAGTGCTCGACTTGGCAATGTCAATACTCCTGCCGAGTCGCATCCATCAATGTGCTGACCGCCGGCTGGCGGAAACCAAGCCGCATCTCTCTAGCTACGCTGTCTTGGCAGACGGGCCGTCGCCGTCGTATCCGGCACGCAACATGTGGGGGACTCTCTGGAGAACCGAGGTGGCCGGCATTGTCCTCCTTACCTGCCCAACAGTGAGGCTGCGGGGGATAAGCGGCGTGATGCCGTCAAGGAGCGGTGTCTCGGCGCGCGAACAAAGCACTGCCGAGCCATGACTCGGTGGTCCAATCGAAGCGAAGCCGAGCCAGGAGTGCAGCTCGCTTTGGGAAGCTCCGCCCATCCGCTGTATTGCATGTGGCTCTCCTGTGCTGCACCCCGTTCATCGGGCTCCAAGTCCGAATCTCGAGTCCAAGGGCCGTCGAGGTGACACGGGTCCTGCTTCATCAGGCACGACGAGGCAGCCACTTTGCGCCTCTGGGCTTGGCCTCTCTGATCATGTCTTGACTCCCCGCACTTTGGATGCGTACAGCAGCCGTCGAGTCAAGCCACGCACGGTTGAGCGCATGTCGGGACGAACTGCATCCGATCGGGCGGCCCACGATGTCGGGGGTCTCGAAGATGGCGATGACGGCCCCATTCACTGCCGACAAAACATTGGAGTCATGCGGACCGCCGGCCATGGACGCCGCTCATGCCCGCCGTTGCCGGGCTCCGACCGCAGAACTGTAGCAAGAGAGGTCCGTCAGTCCAGTTCGCGCAAGTTGATGCTGCGGGCAAGGGATGACAGCGGAAGCGTGGCATATGCATGGCGTACGGCGGCGACGCTGCTGTAGGGGCACACGGGTTGCACGCTGCCCACTACCTAGGTATTCACATGTATGTACTCTGTAGAGTACAAAGTAGATACGGATACCAATGCAAAGTTACTGCATCGACCGTCACCGAGGTATTGCGCAGTGTGGGTGTCTCGGGAGACGTCGTCGACAGAGGTCACCTGCATCAACGGAGATGCACTCTTCCAGTAGGCACGGCCGGAGGCGGATCGTGCCATCAGGGAGACTTGAGAGATATTGATCACAGTTCCACAAATGGTGAATACCGCTCGTGTGGTGCTACCCTTTGACAAGTAATGGACGCTGCCCCTGCCGGGATACAAAGGCCTCTGCGACCGACGGCCACGGGTTTCGAGGCCGCGCGGACACCCCGAGGACCGCGGGTAGAGGACTGCCGGGTAATGCTGTCGTCTTGTTGGTCTCCAAGCGTTCCGCCGGGCGGCAAGGAGAGCCAAAGGCCGGGGCTGAGTTGATTGATGTTGGCGCTCAAATGCGACGGCGCACCGCCTCGTAGGCATGTACATGCCCATGTACAGAGTACGTGGTAGATACCTAGGTGGGTACCTACCTGGATATCAGGTAGTACGAAGCAGGCAGGGGCAAGTGCCAGCTGGAAGATGTTTTACGGCTTTGTGTCACGGCAACAGGCGCCTCGAATTCAGGTACATACTACCTAAAGGCACGCAGTGTTGCGGTGGCGTCCGTCACTACCTAGGTACCTACGAGTAAGTGCCCTGGACAACCAACAACTTGCGTTGGAAATGCCCCCCCTTGCCCTCTTGTAAGCACGGAGGCCTTACTTGGCCAACAAGATTGACAAAGGCGACTGCTTCTTTTGTGACGTGGCTGAAGGATCGAAGTGCTCAACATGGCCGTCTGTTTGTGTGTCTCGCTTAAATGTATGTAAGCAGCACGGCTCACATACTGACACCTGGGTAGCCTCCATCGCTACGATGGGCGCATAAAAAGGAAAATGACCGAGGTGCGCCTTTCACCCTCCCACCCAACCCGCAGTCTTTTCGTTCCTTGCAGTCTGCGCCGCTCGACGCGCGGCATCCCCTGGTCCATGATTGGCCCATGGCTGCCACCCCCCCGCCAAGTCGAAACGCAGCTCCCCAGGGCCCGGCGAATCGGAGGATTGTGCCTGGCAAATCGAGGGGTCACTGGCACGTCTTGGCGCTGAAAATCCAGTCCCAGCGACCATGCGTTTGTTTCCAGCGGGCCGCCCAATAGATGCGGCCCCGTGTTCGCCGGCGCTGATAAGGCGGGCTCCCCAGCCGCCCCCTCCCCTGCCGCTGCACTGTACGTACATGTGTACTGCACGGCACTGGACCTCTGGCCCTGTCCGTCCATCCTTGCTATCGCCGAGTGGTCGACGAGCGTGTAGAGGAGTTTTTTTTTTGTGGATGGAAATTTGACTTCGTCCGGCTAGACACTCGCTCCCGTCTCAAGCGTGTCGTCGAGAGCTCCTGAGCTCTCTGGCCAGAAAGGGCGGGGCGTTTGGCTGATCCTTGGCAGCGGGCCCATCCTGCATTGTGGGGGTGCGAGGCTGGCCAGGTACAGTATGTACTCTCTGAATCCTTAGTGCGAAACCCCCCCCTCCCCGTTGCCCCTCTGATTTCTGGTTTAGGGGGCTAGGGCTCGCTATTACTACAAACTGGGACGGCAGCGGCGGTGGCGTATTATATGGCGGCGGCGTTGGAGATGGCCTCAGCGCATCGCCCACCGGAACCCCCCTGCCCTCCCGTTGGCACTGGTCAGCCAACGCCTGTGCGTGCGCTGGTACCTGACTCGATACACCATGTAGGATTGAACAGCTGTCCGTGTCGTCTGCACGTAATCTGCAGAATGTGACGGCTTGTACAGAGTACATACATGGCATGCCACCTTGCGGCCCTTGCAGGCCCTGCAGCTGTCTGTGCAGCCCAACAGCTGGCGTGTGTTCTGTCCCAGGCCGTCACACGTTCTCCGCCAGGTTGGGTGCCCTGAAGACTCCTCCCCGCCTGCCAATCTCGCGTCAAGTCCCTCCCTCTTCTCCTCCTCGTCCCCCTCACTATTTCTTCGCCCGCTCCGCCCCCCTCTTCCGCCTCCTCCTCCTTTACCAGTCCTTTCCATCCTCGTCGACTTGTTGGCTGCAGCTACGCCGTTTGCACTCCTTTCCTTTCCGCGTCTTTGACAGACTGCCACCACTCCTTTGTCGGCCGTGCCGATAACCTCCCCTCAAGCCTTTCGAGGCTTTGAGTCTCCCAGCCTCGGTGTTGCCTCGACCTGAGCTCCTCGACCTGACACTATCCTTACTCCCGAGCCAGTCTCCAATCTTTGTTATCCTCGCCAATCGCTGCCTGCACTGCTCTTCAACCTCTGCCAGGGAACCATCGCCAACCCAACAGGCCTCATCCACGACACAGCTTTGTTTGTTGTCAACGTCTCGACATTCAAAACTATCATCTGGTCCTGAACTCTTGGTATACCGCATCAACGGACTCGGAAGCTACACGACACGTCAAAATGCTGGTCAAACGCATCGTGGCTCTCTCTGCCTCTGCCGCTCTCGCAGAGCAGGCTCTGGCCCTCAACTCGCACCGCCATCTCCATCGCCGCCAGCAGCTCGAGAAGCGCGATGAACAGGTCCAAGTCGAAGTCGTCACTGTCTGGACCACCGTCTACGTCGACGCGCCTCAGGAGACCGAGGCATCGCCCCGCGAGTTTCTGGCCAACACTCGCCCTGCCCCGGAGCCTGCCGTGCCTACCACCGTCTCGCCTCCTCCTGTAGTCTACAAAGAGATCAACGCGGCTGACATGGGTCCAAAGTCGACTCAGCGTCCGCCT
Organism: Ophiocordyceps robertsii; assembly: GCA_027405785.1. Taxonomy (NCBI): domain Eukaryota; kingdom Fungi; phylum Ascomycota; class Sordariomycetes; order Hypocreales; family Ophiocordycipitaceae; genus Ophiocordyceps; species Ophiocordyceps robertsii. The sequence goes on from JAPEBW010000674.1 coordinate 37,637, forward strand.
CGAGCTCCAAAGTCGGCCCAGCGTCCGCCTCAAGCTCCCAAGTCGGCCGAGCGTGCGCCCCAAGCTCCTCAGACGACGCTGGCTACGGCCGTCAAGCCTTCTGATGAGGACACTTCTCCGTCTGCCGGCTATGGTGACGAGCCTGCCGAACCCTCCGCTTACCCCTCTCCTCCACGAGCCACTCCTCGCCCGTCTGGCGGTGGCTCTGGGTCTGGCGGTGGCTCCGGTTCTGGCGGTGGCTCCGGCTCTGGCGCCCCTGTCTTCCCGGGAAAGCGAGGCGTGGCATACAATGACGCAAAGCTCGCCAACAGCCTTTCCGAAAAGTGCGACAAATGCGATTGGGCTTACAACTGGGGCTCTTCGCCACAGGGTCTGAACCCCAAGGTCAACTTTGTCCCTACCTTGTGGGGAGACCAGCCCAGATTCACAGAGCACTGGAAGTCGGATGCCGACAAGGCAATCCAAAACGGCGCCAAGGCCATGTTCAGCTTCAACGAGCCCGACAACGCCGGGCAGGCCAACATGAGCCCTCAGCAAGCTGCCGCCGCCCACGCCCGTTACATGAACCCGTATGGCGGCAAGGTCTTGATTGGCTCGCCCTCCATCAGCAACAGCGGCCAGTCAGGCCAGGGCGTCCAGTGGCTCAAGTCGTTCATGAGCGAGTGCGACAACCAGCAGGACAAGTGCCGCGTCGACTTTTGCAATGTCCACTGGTACTCGCAGCCTCAGTACGAGGACACGCTGTACAAGCACCTCGAGGACGCTCACCAGGCCTGCGGCGGAAAGCCCATCTGGCTTACCGAGTTTGCGCCCGTCGACGACGCCGGCCAGCCTTCCGAGAAGCCGAGCTTCCTGAAGTCGGTCATCCCCAAGCTCGACGGAATGAGCTTCGTTCACGCCTACGCACCCTTTATGTGCGCCGAGGGCAAGCTCATGTCGGCAAGCCAGCTTAGCGACACGGGCAAGGTCTTCGCCGGCTCGCCTTAGACGAGATGCGGCAAGCTCCAGGGGCCAACACCACTTCTTGTACATTCGTTGGGGGATACCCGCCATTTTTGCTGATTTTTCATCTTCATCTTCACAACCCACCATCTCCCATGGGGATGGTGGGCTTTGGCGGAAAGGATTTCGGAACTGTTTGGCCAGCGGATGGGGGCCAGAGGGCGCCAGGCCACCTTCTTCTGTATATATTTTCCCCTTCTCTGCCCACGTCTCTGGATGCGGGGTCTGTTTTGCCTGGGGTTTGGGCGACGGGATCTACTCGGCGTGTTGTTTCTTCCCCGACGAAAGACGGCATGGATGCCGGGGTCAGACGCGGTCACATAGACTACGAGCTACGATGAAGCGAATTTGACGACGCCACGCTTTTGTCTCGACCCCCGTTTGCTTGGTGCGCGTTGGAGTGAGAAGTGTAGTCAAAGGCAGGCCCAGGGATGAGGCGGCCGTCCATGATGCCAGGAGCAGACGATGCCGTCGATGTCGGCGGGCAAACAGGGTCTGGCTTCTCCCTTTGTCTCGGGTGCGGCGCAAAGGTGGCGCGCATACACCGTGTCTCACCCTTTGACGCCGTCCCCGCCCTACCCTGCCAGCCTCCTTTTCCCGATGCAACGATCCCCCCCCCCCCGGGGAAGGCGCCGGTCGCCAAGGCACAGCATGTATGCACGCGCAAGGCAGCGTCGAACCCTGCCGGGCTCCGGTGCTGCCGTGCGCAGAGGACAAAGGGGGGGTTCTCTTGCTTCTTCCCGTGCCTGTTACGTGCGTTGATGCCACGGCTGCAGGCCTCGACATTGCATGACGCGCGACGGCTGTGTCTGTGCTGTATGTGTGTGTGTGAGAGAGAGAGGGTGTGTGAGTGCGTGTGAGTGAGTATGAGTGTGAGTGCGAGTGTGTGTACAGTATGTGTCTGTGTTCCTTTGTTCGTCCCCCCCCCCCCTTTCTCCCATGACCTTGTCCTTTTCTCTCTCTCCCGTCCTTTGCTTTTTCCCTTGCCTCCCTCGATTTCCTCTTCCCTCCCCCGCTCCCCCATTCTTTGTCTTGCGGTGTGCTCACGACGGTGTAAACGACGATGGCGTGGTGGCCGACAGGTTTCACTCTTGACCGAGGGCCAAGACAACAAAGGGCCTTGTGAGGCAAAAGCAAGCAGGCTCGGGTGTGTACTGTACAGTAGGTACATATGTGAGCATGACTCGACTGTTGTCTCGAGTCTCGGTAGCGATGCTCCTTGCTTCGCGTGGCCAGGGAGGCAAGCATACTCCTATCAAGAGTACCCTTTCCATTCTGCAGCTCCGGTATCCTAGGTACGCCCCTCTCCTTCGTTGACAAGTCCTTCTTCCTCCCTCGCCTCTGCTAGCAGGGCGATGTGCTGGCCGAGGTCGGGTACGGGGCAGCAGTTGAGCATGCACTTTCACGGTCCGCGGCCACCATGGCCGTCGGAGGATGTCTGGTGCAGCTCTCGGCGATGGAGAGACCAGTGTCTTCCCGCGCCGCCTTTCCCACGCCGTTGCCAGCTTGCTGGCCCGTCTCGCTCGTGCGCGTACTCGCGACGACGTGCGTCGCCGCCTGGCTTCGTGGCACGTCGAGAGACTCGCCGCGGCAAGCCGACGAATGCGCCGTGTGGGCGAGGGACAAGTCGGCTAGCATAGTCGGCGTTGGCTGCATCTGCCGCGGCGACGAGGCCCACATCGAGTCTGTCGTCATGGCATCGTATCGAGCCGCGGGCACCCGGCGGGAGGAGGTTGGGCTCCAAGTGCCGGCGTTGTCCCTTGAAGTCACCCACTGGATGACGACGGCCGAGAAGATGACTGCCGAGGGATGCTCGTCAGCGGCGAGGACCAGACGGCTACTCGGCGGAAGAGGGAGTCAGACTGTCGCAGTTGCAACACAGCAGGCATACCCATCCCGGCTCTCCGTCCAGAGCCATGAGAACCGTCAGGTTTCTGCCGAGGCGGCCATGTCAACAAGTCCTGTCCGCAGCATCTCGGGAGCTTGCCTTACACGATGCTGCTCAGCGATGTGAACACGGCACCGCAAAACGTCCGAAAGGCCACGGTTCGGAGCCGCATGTTTGCCTGGCTGCGCGTCATGTTCCTGAAGGAATAGAGCCCTGAAGAAAGAGGTTAGGCTCCTCTGCTTCCTCTCAAAAGAAGGGCTCGTCCAACAGTCTTGTTGACCTCCTCCCAGCTCGAACAGGGAGGTCCTACTTTTCAGGGGTATGAGAAACATGACTGTCAGATAGATGTTGACGAACGTGTCGAAGGATATGAGCGGTATCATGGCGAGGCTTCTCATGCCGATGATGCACGAGCCGTTGGTGATCTTGGCTATGCGGCTGCAAGCCGGTCAGCAACACGGTCATCCGGGGACAAAGCAGCAAGAGTCGACAACCCACAAGATAAAGTTGAGCAAAACGACGACAACGTAGACTCCCAGCATCCCGAGCGAGTTGAATAGGTACAGCTTGGAGCATCTCCTTCGCTTCGGCGCCGGTCGCATAATGTGCTTGCGCAGAGTCAATGGCGGTGTTCGCTGCTCGGAGCTGCCATCAGGGCGATACTCACTGCCTTTTCGACCAAAAAGAGGTATATGAACTGGGAAAACGCGGTCAGAAGAGAGGCGATGGCTGGGTGACTGGCCCTGAGCCGGCTGCTGTGCCGGGACTCACAATCTATCATGATGAGCGTCTGTCTCGGGCCCAGCATGGAGAGCAACACGCCAGTCGACACACCTTTGTGGTAACATAGCACACCAGGCAGAGCAAAATGGCGCCATCACAGGCCCTCGGGCTCGAGTTGGTCCCAAATGCGTGCTGCAGCAAGGCCGAGGCGAAGACAAAGGCGTACGAGTCTATGTAGATGGCAAAGACCACTTTGCGCACATCCTCGCTCACCGTCAGCCGTGTGAACTCGATGCCCTCGCTGCGCAGCCGGTAAGAGGGACCAGAACGTACACCAGACGGCGAGCGGAAGACGGCGCCAGGCCCTGACGGCCAGGACTCTCTGCGCTGCCGCCGCAAAGGCATTCTACGTCAGCCGCGCCTCACTGCTCCTCACCCCCTCCCCCGTCGACCACGGCGGCGTGTGCATTCGAGCTTACAGAGGAACAAGCTGAGGATCGTAGTGGCGGCCAGGGACAGGATCATGCTGATGACCCTGCCGGATAGAGGCACCTTCTTGCCCTCGGGTTCCGACAGGTCCATGGCGCGCAGCCACACTCAGCCCCCTGCCGGGCCCTTTGTCTCGCGCTCCAAAGGCCGCTGTGCTGGCGACGAGGAAGGAGGCGCGAGCTCCGAAGGCTGGAGGAGGGAAGAGACGCGAAGAGGCTGAAGGGGGCGGCCGAGCGAGCCGACGAGAGAGGACCGCGGCCTAAGCCCACCCGAGTACCGGTTTGTTCCACGTCGTCCGGGCCAGGAGTCAGCCGGCCTATAGCGAGAAGAAGAGCGCGTAGGTGTATAGGTGGCGATTGTTAGAGTCTTTGACTTATAGGGTCACGGTATTACGGGATAAGGCGCCAGACTTGCCGCAACCTAGTGCACGGCCCCGCAATAGGGAAAACACCGGCATATAACTAAGAAAGGTAGGGTATGTCCCCCGGTAATTACAGGATAACCTTACCGTATTATATGATAATTTCCTAGACGTCGCACTATTAAGGTATTACTTAGGCAATCTAAGAAGATTACTATATAAAGGTAAAATATATAATAAACGCTAAGAAATTACGGATATATACCTTAATATTATTCTTTCAAAATGTACTAAAAAAAGGCTACGAAAGTATTAAGAATTTAAAAAAGAATTCTTATAAAAGTATTAGTATAAATAAGTAATAAGCTTTTTAATTAAAAAAAGAAAAAAAAAGAAGTAATTATTTAACTTATTAATTTATAGTTAAATCTATTTTAAATTAAAGCTTAATTATTATAAATAGTAGTTAGCTAAATTTAAATTAAAAAATCTTACTTATAACTTTTTTAAGCTTAATTATAATATATAATATTTTAAATAAACTAACAGTTTATTAATTTTATTAATTTACTAGATAATAAATAATAGTAATTTCTTTTTTTTAACTTTCATTAATTATAAATCTTTAAATGTTTTAGCGTTATAGCTAAAAATAAATAAAAAGGGTAGCTAGCTAGGAGCAGCAGCCTCTCTGCTCGGCCTTGTTGGATCGTGTCCAGCCGAGTCAGGCATCGCCAGCGCGCC
>JAPEBW010000675.1:0-42838 GCA_027405785.1 Ophiocordyceps robertsii
TTAGGCTTCGATATCCGCTTTATCGGCCGCACTAACTACGCGCTTTATATTCTCGCCTTTAAGGCCCCCTCCGTATAAAGGTTCTTTAAGACTATTAAGCACGTCTAGAACCTTAAGAGCGAGGAGTTAAGTACTAAGGCTATTAAGGACCTTATTACCCGCTTTTAGGCGGGAATATAGACGTTCGATACCTTAGTGCTTACTATACCTATTAATATTAGCGGGACGGCGTACCCTTACCTTAATACCTTCCCGGTAGCTAGACGCGCGTCGGTCGGCGGAAAGGTATAGGTAGTAGCGCCGCGTAAGAAGGATAATAAGTCGGAAAGCCCGGCGATAGAGAGCGGGGGATAACTATAATAGCGGTAGTAGGTAGGATATAATATCTCGCCTATAAGCGGCCTATAAGGCTAGTAAGTAAAACGGGAGACTTAGCGGAGGATTAAAAAACGGCATAGGAAGGGTAAGTAGGATAATAATATAAGATAAGGCCTAAATAAAGCTAATCTCTCGTAATATATCCCGCTAGGGAACTTAAGCATACCCCGGCGCGGAGACTCCTTACTGCCTAGTAAGGGCTTAAATACACGCCTTAAAGGAGAGTCGGAAAAACGTTACTATAAGTTCTAGCTAAACGCGCTAATTACCCCGATAAGGATAAAGCCGCACGACTAAATATAAGGTAAGGATTTACAATAAAAGCCGCCTACTAACTATCTTAAGCTACCCGGCTACTATTAGCCGGATAAGCCGATAAAACTATCGGAAGGATAAGGACGGCGCACTACTAATACGGCGTAAAATCGCCACTATAAAGCTATTACTTAGCACCCCCTTTACTTTATCCTTACTTTAAACTAACGAGAACGTCGGCTTTTCTTTCTTACTTAAGGGAGTTATTACGGAATCTAGACGGCTATGCCCGGACTCCTTACTTTACTCTTAAGGAAGCCCTACGGAACCCCGCAACGGGAACGCTTAAAGCACGCACTACGAAGGCTCGCTTAAGGAGATATAACGAACATTACCGGTCGGACCCCGCTAAGGTTTCCGGGATATAACTATAAATAGTTAGGAGCCTACCTAACTATAGTTTACGACGTATCTAACTATAGGAGATACCGTAGAAACTATTAGGCGGATTCCGCCGGTATCTTTAGGGGATTTCTAAGGATTTCCGCGGGATATCCTAACTATAGTTCGACCTATTTCTAACTATAAAAGCACCCCGGAAGATATAGGACAAACCTTACCGCGATTTTTAAGGGATATTTAAGGATATTTAAGGGATTTCCCTAACTATAGTCTATAGTGTTTCTAACCGGGCTTATACTTAGTTTATTAAGCGATTCTATAAGGATATTTACGGTTTACTCTACGTACTATAGATAGTATAGTTAAAGATCCTTAGAATTAGCTTAGAGAACTAAGTATAAAGTAGCTAGCTATGCTTTTAAGAAATAGATAAGCTTTTTACTATTTTTAAACCCCTATATACGTTTACGTGCAGTAATTAGTCCGTTATACCGGCCTAACTAGCGGTAATTAGTCCGTAGTACCGGCCCCGACCGGCGGTAATTAATCCGCAGTACCGGCCCCGACCGGCGGTAATTAGTCCGCGCCCTGTCCCCTTATCCTCACGCCGTAGGGCGTAGCACTTAAGGACCCGTTTAGTCCCGCTTAGCGAACGCTCTTTCCGCCCGCCGCTACGCCTAGCCTAGCTATATAAAGGCATATAAGCGCCTTATTATAGTCTATCCGCTATCCCTCCTTAATTAAAGGAGATAGCGATAACTAGCCTCGCGATATATTCCGCCGCCCGATCTTATAAGAACTGCTAGTAATAACTAATACGATCCTTAACGGACTTAGCTTCGTAGGCCTATACTCCGGCGATAAGATTATAATAATCGGGAGCTTCCGCTTAGCTATAAACTATACTAAGTTCTACTTATAGGCCCGTAAAGAGTCTAAACGCGACTTAACTTTAACCTAAATAATAAAGTTTTTAGGCTTCGATATCCGCCTTATCGGCCGTACCGATTATACGCTTTATATTCTCGCCCTTAAGGCCCCCTTTATATAAAGGTTCTTTAAAACTATTAAATACGTTTAGAACTTTAAGAGCGAGGAGTTAAGCACTAAGGCTATTAAGGACCTTATTACCCGCTTTTAAGCGGGAATATAAACGTTTAATACCCCGGTACTAACTATACTTATTAATATTAGTAGGATAGCTTACCCTTACCTTAATACCTTCTTAGTAGCTAGACGCGTATTAGTTAGCGGAAAGGTATAAGTAGTAGCGCCGCGTAAGAAGGATAATAAGTTAAAAAGCCCGGCGATAAAGAGCGGGGGATAACTACGATAGCGGTAGTAAGCAGGATATAATATCTTACTTATAGGCGGCTTATAAGGCTAGTAAGTAAAACGCAAGACTTAGTAAAGGATTAAAAAACGGTATAAGAAAGGTAGGTAGGATAATAATATAAGATAAGGCCTAAATAAAGCTAGTCTCTTATAATATATCCCGCCGAGGAACTTAAGCATTCCTTAGTAAGGAGATTCTTTATTACCCGGTAAGGGCTTAAACATATGCTTTAAAGGAGAATCGGAAACTTTATTATAAGTTTTAGCTAAATATACTAATCGCCTTAATAAGGATAACGCCATACGACTAAATATAAGGTAAGGATTTATAATAAAGCCGCTTACTAACTATCTTAAGCTGCCTAGCTACTATCGGCCGGATAAGCCGAAAAAACTATTAAAAGGATAAGGACGGCGCACTACTAATATAGTATAAAGACGCTACTACGAAGCTATTACTTAGCACCCCCTTTACTTTATTCTTACTTTAAACCGACGAGGATATTAGCTTTTTTTTCTTACCCGGGGGAGTTATTATAGAATTTAAACGGCTATGCCTAGACTCTTTACTTTACTCTTAAGGAAGCCTTACGGAACCCCGCGATAAGAACGCCCGGAGCACGTACTATAAAGGCTCGCTTAAGGAGATACGACGAATATAACCGGTTAAACCCCGCTAAGGTTTCCGGAATATAACTATAGAGGGTTAAGAGCTTACTTAACTATAGTTTATAATATCTTTAACTATAAAAGATACCGTAGAAACTATTAAGCGGATTCCGCCGGTATCTTTAAGGGATTTTTAAGGATTTTTATAGGATATCTTAACTAAGGTTCGACCCGTTTTTAACTATAAAAGCGCCTTAGAAAACACGGGATAAACCTTACCGCGATTTTTAAGGGATATTTAAGGATATTTAAGGGATTTCCCCGACTATAGTTTATAGTATTTTTAACTAGGCTTATACTTAGTTTATTAAGCGATTTTATAAGGATATCTACGGTTTACTTTATATACTATAGATAAGTATAGTTAAAGATCCTTAAAATTAGCTTAAAGAACTAAGTATAAAGTAGCTAGCTATGCTTTTAGGAATAGATAAGCTTTTTACTATTTCTAAACCCTTATATACGTTTATATGCGGTAATTAGTCCGTTATACTAGCCCGACTAGCGGTAATTAGTTCGTAGTACCGGCCCCGACTAGCGGTAATTAGTCCGCAGTACCGGCCCTAACCGGCGGTAATTAGTCCGCGCCCCGTCCCCTTATCCTTACGCTATAAGGCGTAGTATTAACCGGCGGTAATTAGTCCGCGCTTTATCCCCTTATCCTTACGCTATAAAGCGTAGTAAAAAGGCTTTAAAGGTCTTATAATATTTCTTATATTAGCTTTCTTTTTCTCTTTTAAAGAAGTATATAAAAAGGATATATATAAAAGAGGTATAGTAAATATAAAGGGGATAAATAGTATAAAAGGTATAAGGGGTATAAAGAGTATAAAGGGTATAGAAGGTATAAAGGGTATAAAGGGTATAAAAGGTATAGAGGGTATAAAAAGTATAAAGGGTATAGAGGGTTAAAAAAGAGGGTTATTTACTTAAGCTAAGGAGTTAGAAAGATAAAGTATTTTTCTAAAAAGAGAGGACTCTTTAAAAAAGGAAACTCGTTTCGTTTTTCGGCCTTTAACTACTTATTTTCTAGTAACTAAAACTTTCCTTTAAGAAGGCTTTCTTTAAGAGGGTATAGGCGTAAAACGCTTATTATTCCTATTTAAATAGTCTTAAGAAGGTTTAATTAAAAAGGGCCTTTTATAAAAGGAGGAAGAAGAAGCTTTTAGTTTAAAACCTACTACCTTTACCTTATCTTTATTTTCTTTAAGCTAAAAACAGTCTTTTATAGCATAGCTCTTTTTCTTATATTTTTTATAAAAGACGGGGTTTTTACTATATATAAAGAATAGCTAATTAAAAGAAGGACCTTTAAAAGCTTTAATCTTTTTAAACTTATCGATTAAAGAGGAAGAAAGTAATTCTAAAGTATAGGCTTAAGCGTTATCCTAAAGAGCTTAAGAAATGCTAGTTATAAAGCTAAAATAAGAGCTATTTAAGCATTTTGAAATCTAAGTAATTATTACTACCTTACGAATTTCGATATTTCGTGTATTTAGCTTATCGAAAAGCTCTTTTATCTTATTAAGATATGCCTTAATAAAAGTATAATTTTCGAGGGTTATATTAAATAATTCTTTTATAAGAAGAAAATTTTAGGTGAAATTTAATAAGTTATAAAGGGTTTTTAAAGCTTCTTAAGCTAACTTATAGTTATATAGTGTTTTATTTAAGAGAGAGGACTATCCTTAACTATAAGATATCTAAGGGCAAGGATTTCCGCGGATTGAGTATATAGATTTTTAGAGATAGCTTTAGTAGCTTTCTCCTAAATAAAAACAGATTCTATTTAAAGTAACTAAGAGGAATAATTTAAAGAACCTTTCAGCTTGCTAAATTACTAGTCGTCCTTAGTAGCTATATTGTTATAGACTTTTTCTAAAGGTATCTTAGTATAAAACTCAATTAAAAAAGGAGGAGTAAGAAATATAAATTAAAGGGATATCGGTTAAAGAATATAATAAAAAGAGTTTAAAAACTATAAGGAAATTTATGTTTAAAAGTGCGTTCCTTATTGCGTAGTAGGAAATATTTTAAGAGTTTATTTACTAGTTTTCTTTTTAGATCTTAGTAACCGATTAAAAATTAAGGAGTATAAAGGAGATCGAAGAAAAGAGTAAAGGACTTTATATAAAGTAGCCGAAAGGAGAAAAAGGCTATAAAAAGGCGCGGTTTTTAATATATAGGGAAAGATTTTATAAGGTTTTTTATATTTAATATAGTCCTAAAAATATAGTTATAAAAACATAAGGTGTAAAAAGGAGAAGGAGAGGGGAAAACTAAGGAACCGAGTCCGATAAGATATTAAGAGAATTCTAAAGAAAAATACACTTAGTAAGCGCAACTACGTATAAGGTAAGAAAGAGTTTTGCTAGAATTTTCTAATTACGTAATAGTTAGAAAAACGTTAGTAGGGGTTAGGGGTAAGTCCGGCTTAAAAAGAAGCCGGGCTTATATTTAATTAAGGAGTTAATAGGTATAGAAGATAGTAAGTATATAGCTATAAGAAAGGGAATTATAAAGATATAAAGACTATGTAAAAAGGTAAAGAAATAAGTAAGATATGTATATATAAGGTTAATAATCTATTTAAGGTAAAGGGGGGACTAAGGCTTCCTTATATAGACAATTCTTAGGCTATAAGTAACTTAATTAGTTAAGAAAAGAGCCCCTTATTTAGCGTAGTTATGCATAGTAGGCTAATAGTTATTATTAGGTTAATATTATATTTATAAGCCTAAGGATTAATTCCGCAAGGAATATAAAGTAGCGGAGCGACTTTGCATAAATTATGCATATAGTCTCTATCTATACCTCTTCTTAATCTGCTTATATCTTGCTTATATATACGTGGAATAATATACGAAAATATGTAAAGTATGCGGGATTGTATAGCAAATTCAATCTATCTTTCAGCGTATTTATACCGCGTGTTGTTTATGCTGTATTAAGCCTTTAAGCTGCAGGAGAGTATATTTTACTCCCTTATAGCTATTAAAGTAACTACTAATATCTTAGCTTAGCTAAATAAAACTAAGAAACTTAGTAAGATTTAAACATTCTTAAAGAATTAATTAAAACGAGATAAGACTGCGAGAATAGTTCTTATATATTAAACGAGGTACGCTAAAAAGATCCTTAAGAAATTTAGTTAAAAAGTTCTTAGTATTATCAAAACGCTATAGCTAGTAATGTTTAAAGTCTTATTTAACTAAAATAGTTAAGAACTTATAATAAGTATTAAAGAGTAGCTTTGCTAAACTAATAGCCTTAATTATTTATTAATAAGCACTTAGCTAAATATTATATATATAGTAAATAAGCTCTTTAAAGCTAGTAGTAACTTAACTTATAATTATATAGTAATTATAAAAACGCTATAACGCTATAAAAAAGTACTTTAAACTACGGGGTTATAATAAAAGGAAAATACTTAATTAAAGACCTTAAGCTTTATATATATATAAATCCTTTTTTTCTTAATAATTAAAGTACTTATTACTTTATAACTAGCTTTATTATACTCTTAGCTTATAAGCTTATTTTCTAAAAAAGCAAAAAATAAGCTATTATAGCGATAATATTAACTAAAGTTAAATTTTTAAACCTTATACTTATAGGTATAGCTATAATATAATAGTACTAGCTATTAATAAAGCTAAGCTAGCTATAACTAAATTTATTAATAGTTATTATAAATAGCTAAAATACGTAGCTTATAGTGCTAAATAGAAATAACTTAGCTTAAACTTAATATATTAATATGCGCTATAAGTAGATTATTTACTATATTAAAAAGAGTTTCTTTTAATTAGTATAAGTATTAACTAATAAGATAATTACGGATAGTTTTAAAAAAGGCTTTTTAAAGGAAAAAACATAATTAATTTCTTTAATAGCTAAGAATAAAGAAAAGCGGCTAGATAAAATGTTAAAAAAGGTATATATATAAAGAAATTATTATATAAAAAGGAAAAAACTTATTATAATTAGTAAAAGTAGGAAAATACTAAAGTAAAAGTAACTTATAAGAAAAAGGCTATATAATAAAGCTTTATCTCGTTATATATATTTTATATATAGCTAAGAAAGGGTGTTATAAATATAATAAAGGTATATATTTAAGCTTTATTCTTAATTTACTATAAGAGCCTTAAGCATAGCCTTAGCCTTTATTATAAGGGTTAGCTTTATATATAAGGCCACTCTTTTATATATATATACTTTTTTCTTTTTAGTTAGCTAGTAAGATAATTATCTTTTAAAGCTACTACTTTCTATAAGTGCTTAAAAGTAAAGTAAGTAAAGTAAGTAGTACTTTAACGCAGTATATAACTATTATTATAAGTAGCTAGCTACTAAGTAAGAACGTATTATAAATATAAAAAGTATATATACTAAGGCCTTATACTTAATTTATTATAAGAGCTTTAAGCATAGCCTTAGCTCTTATTTATTAAAGTTAGCTATATATATATAAAGCTACCTTTTATATATATATTCCTCCTTAGCTAACTAAATATTATTATTATATTTTAAAGCTTCCTTTTTTTATAAGTTTTAGCCTTTATACTACGCCTTATAGTATAAGGATAAGGGGATAAGGCGCGGATTAATTACCGCTAGTTAAGGCGGGTACTATAAACTAATTACCGCTAGTTAAGGCCGGTACTATAAACTTATTACCGCTAGTCAGGCCGGTATAATAAGCTAATTACTATATATAAATATATATAAGGGTTTAGAAATAGTAAAAAGCTTATCTATTCTTTAAGGTATAGCTAGCTACTTTATACTTAGTTCTTTAAACTAATTTTAAAGATCTTTAACTATACTATTTATAGTATGTAGATAAACCGTAGATATCCTCGTAAAATCGCTTAATAAACTAAGTATAAACCCGGTTAAAAACACTATAAACTATAGTTAGGGAAATCCCTTAAATATCCTTAAATATCCTTTATAAATCGCGGTAAGGTTTATCCTATATCTTTTAAGGTGCTTTTATAGTTAAAAATAAGTTAAACTATAGTTAAGATATCTTATAGAAATCCTTAGATATCCCTTAAAGATACCGGCGGAATCCGCTTAATAGTTTTTATAGTATTTTCTATAATTAAAGATATTATAAACTATAGTTAAGTAAGCTCTTAACCTTTTATAGTTATATCTTAAAAACCTTAGCGGGGTTTAATTAATAATATTTATCGTATCTCTTTAAGTAAGCCTTAATAGTACGTGCTTTAAGCGTTCTTATCGCGGGGTTTTATAAGGCTCTTTAAAAGTAAAGTAAGGAGTTTAAGTATAGCCGTTTAGATTTTATAATAACTCCTTTAAGTAAAAAAGAAAAGCTAATATCCTTATTAGTTTAAAGTAAGAATAAAGTAAAGGGGGCGCTTAAAAATAGCTTTATAGTAGTGTTTTTACGCTATATTAATAGTACGCCGTTATTATTCTTTTAATAGGCTTTTCGGGCTATCCGGTTAATAGTATTTAAGTAGCTTAAGATAGTTAATAAGCGGCTTTTATTATAAATCCTAACCTTTTATTTAGTCGTGTGTCTTTGTTTTTATTAAAGCGATTAGCGCGTTTAGCTAAAACTTATAATAAAGTTTTCCGACTTTTCTTTAAAGCGTGCGTTTAAGCACTTATTAAGTAGTAAGGAGTCCCCGTATTAAGGAATACTTAAATTCCTTAGTAAGATATATTATAAGAGACTAGCTTTATTTAGGCCTTATTTTATATTATTATCTTACTTACTTTTTTACGCCGTTTTTAATCCTCTGCTAAATTTCCTATACTACTTACTAGCTTTATAGGCCGCTTATAAGCGAGATATTATATCTTATTTATTATCGCTATTATAGTTATCCCTCGCTTTTTATTATTAGGCTTTTTAACTTATTATCCTTTTTATATAGTGCTATTACTTACGCCTTTCCGCTAACTAACGCGCGTTTAGCTACTAAAAAAGTATTAAGATAAAGGTAGACTATCCCGCTAATATTAATAAGTATAGTTAGCACTAAGGTATTAAATATTTATATTCCCGCTTAAAAGTAAATAATAAGGTCCTTAATAGCCTTAATGCTTAACTTTTTTACTTTTAAGGTTTTTACTATACTTAATAGTCTTAAAGAACCTTTTTATAAAAAGAGCCTTAAAGGTAAGAATATAAAGCGCGTAGTTAGTGCGCTAATAAGGCGGATATCGAAGCCTAGGAATTTTATTACTTAAGTTAGAGTTAGGTTGCGTTTAGACTTTTCGCAAGCCTATAAGTAAAACTTAGTATAGTTTATAGCTAAGCGGAAACTCTTAATTATTATAATCTCGTTATTAAAGTATAAGCTTACGAAGCTAGGCTTATTAAGAATCGTATTAGTTATTATTAGTAGCTCTTATAAAATCGGGCGGTAGAATATATTATAAAGCTAATTATCACTATCTTCTTTAGTAAAGAAAGGATAGCGGATAAACTAAAATAAGGTGCTTATACGCCTTTATATAGCTAAGCTAAGCATAGTAATAGGTAAAAAAAGCGTTTGCTAAGCAAAACTAAATAGGTTTTTAAGGCTTATAGTAGCTATAAGCTAAGAACGAGATTTTATAGTATAGGCTAGACCGTATATAAAGCGAGATAAGGTTTTAGCCGTAGTAGCTTAAGACGCTATTATAAACCTAGCGATAAACTAGTTAGGCTAAGCCTTAAATATATAGTTAAAGATAGCGCGGATATTGTTTTAATCGTTTAGCTAAAGCGGGTTTCCGCTAACTATAGCGGCTATTATAGATCTTAAGACTATAGCGAGATTAGCTAACTTAAAAGCATTAAGTATTAGCTAGTTATTCCGCTAATAAAGATTTTTAGCTATACCTTAAAAATTATATAAGCGGTAGGGGCTTTTAAATAGTAAAAGCTAAGTAAGAGGTATAGCTAAGTTACCGCGAAACCGGCTATTTAAACTATATTATAGTATAAAGCTAAGAGGTAAGTTATTTAAGTTAAGTATTTAAAAAGGGTAGTATAAGCTATTCTTTATAATGCCGTAGTTTAAGTTAAATCTATTAGCTTAAGCGCGGCTACGAAAAGCAGTATAAGTTTATATAAAAGCTTAAACTTAAAGGTTCTAACTCTTATTTAAGGACTTAAAGCTATAAAAAATAGCCGCCTTATTTTTATAGAGCTTAAGCGCTTACTTATATCCTTCGTATTAAAAGTATAAAGGCTTATAAAAGAGCGGGCTAAAAAGGTAGTTATAGAATAGCTAATTTTAGCTATAAAAAACGTTAAATAATAAAAGGACTTAGAATAAAAGTATTAGGATTGTAGGCTTAAGGTAAAGAAAGTTATACGTATAGGAGTAAGTAAAGTATAGCGGGCTATAGCTAGCAGTAAAGGGAAATATAGTTATAAAAAGAAAAAAGGAAAATAAAAAGGGTAAGCAGCGGAGAGAATTTAAATAAGTATACTATAAGGCTAAAAAGGCCTTATTACTTAAGGTAAACGGCGGTAAATTATTATTAAAATAACTAATTACCTTAAGCATAGTAAGTTTTAGTTTCTCGCGACTTATAATAGCCTTTAAGTCTTATACTTAGGCCTAACCGCTTAATTCTCTTAGTTAAAGAGTTTTATATTAAGTTATAAAGGCCGCGCGTTATACTCTTATCTTAACTACTTAAGTAGCTAACTCCTCTTATGCTTTTTTAAAGGCTTTTACGATTTTTAGCGAGAAGACCGCTTTTTCGTTTACTTATAAGTTATAGTTACTTCGCTAGCCTTTTTAAGCTATAAAGAACTCTTTTTTTAGCTTTCCGCCGCCTTTTTTTATTATATAGCTTTATAAGATTCGTTTTACTTCTTATTTATTTAAGTAAGATATTCTTTTATCTTAAACTAAGCTTAAGTATATAGCTAGCTTATCCGCTAAGCGTAGTTATACTACTAAAACGACCGGATAGATATTAAGGGACCTTTTTATATCTAGCTAGTATATAAGCTATCTTACTTTAGCGGTAACTTTAAATAGCTTAGTATATCTTTCTTAAAGCTTTACTAGTTTACTATCCGCGATATAGTAGCCCTTACTAAGCTAAAGCTAAATTTAATTACTAGGCTTAAATTTTAATAAGCGGTGTTTCTTATTATATCTATCTTTTATAGTAGCTTAAGTATAAGTAATAGCTAACTTAGCTTTTTTTTATAAAACCTCTTAGTTTCGTAAGTATAAGTAGTTACTAAGGAACTAAAGGCTATTATTTATTCTTATTTTTATAATAAGCTTATTAAAAGCCGCGTAAATTACTAAGGAAAAAGAATTATTAAGGCTTAACTAAAAGGCGATTAATATATCGGTTTAGTATAAGTCTAGGAAATTAGCAGTAAATAATCGTAGCGCGATTTTTATAATTTAGTTTCGCCTTTTTAATAGGCCGTTAGTTTAAGGGTACTAAGTAGTAAATATAAAAAGCTTCGATTTAAAGGCTTGCTATAAGGTTTATTAAAATGTTAAAGTAAACTTTACGTCTTAGTTAAAGATTATCCCCTTTAAAATCCCTTAATTAGCGTAAAGTAGCTTAGTATATAACGCTTATACTTAATCTTTTGCTATAAACTAATTATTACTTAAGATAAAGAGATATACTTTTAAGAATTTATTAGTTATAATTAGTAAGGTATTAAAAAGTTTTTTATAGGATCTTTTTATTAGGATTATTTAGCTTAAACTATTAAGAGCTTAGTAATAAAGTTTATTACTATTATATAATATAAAACCGGCGGGCTTTAAATCGGGATAAGCTACTTTAGTATCTTACTTTAATCGGTTTAGTTATAGTATTAAGTATTATAGCTATTTATAATCTCGTTTATATATTTACTAAGCTATAAGATTAAGAAGCTTTAAAATAGATCTTACTATATATAGGTATAGCTAATATAAAAATATTTAGTATAAGCGTCTTTAACGATCTTCTTAGTATAGGTCTTAAGGATATATAGTTTCTAGCGTTTATTATTCTCTATAAAGTATAGCAATCTTTATAACTAAAGGAATAAAAGTTTAAAGATACTATCTTTATCGCTAAGCTACGTTATAATTTTTACTTATTATATATCCTTTATATATCCGTTAATTATTTTCTAGTAGAGCGGTAATTCGATTAATACTTCTATATAAAGAAATACGTAGTCTATTATCTTATTTTCTTAAATACTTTTTAATTCCCCTTCTTAGTTTAAGGATACTAGCCTATTATTTTACTATAGTAAATATAAAAGCGCGTCCGGCATAACGTTTTTAACGCCTAGGATATAGTATACTTTAAGCGGGAATGAGCTTAAGTATTAAGATATAAGGACTAGCTTATCGTTAGATTTTATATTAATAAAAAATAAGGAGTTTTAGTATACAATTCCGTAGGTACTTATATAATCGGTAAAGATAACTACTTATAGCGTTCTTATAAATAGTACTATAATATATAACTTATAGATTGCTTATACTTAACCGGCGACTTTAAGTTTTATAAGCTAATATTAAGGTTCTCCGCCTTAAAAGGCGCGGCTTAAGTAAATAATAAGCAAAACCTTAATTTAGGCTAGTAACGTCTTTTTATCCTATTTTATACCTTTTTTTAAGTAAAAGGCTATAGCCGCTACTTTATATTCTTAAGATATATTAATTTAGATAAATAGTTATTAAGCGGGGTTAAAGTAGTAAATCGTTTAAGGCTTAATAAGTTTCTTAGTTAAAATCGCGAAGGCCTTTTCTTTTTCTAAAGTAAGCTAAAAAGCGGCTTTCGCGGTATATTAAGCCCGTCCTTAGCCCTTTAAAAGGACTTTTTCTTTCTATCTTACTTAGAGTAACTTTATCTTTCGTTTTTATAAGACGTTAACTTCCTTAGTAAAATATAAGACCGTATAGCATACCTACTTATTAAGGCCGATTTAATTCTTAAGCTATTAAAGGTTTTTTAAGAACGCGATATCCTTTAAGGCTTATACGCGTTTATCTATATTTATTAAGCTAATAGCGTTTACTTTAAATCTAAGGAGCTATATAGATTAGTACGCTAAGAAGGACTTTAGTCTAGATAAGATAATATTATAGTCGTTAAAGGCGCGGAATATAGCCTTTAAATATTCAAGGTATTCTTCGGCCGTATTAAAGTAAAGAATAATATTATCGATATAAGCCGCCGCGTATTCTTAGTATTTATAAAGGACGTTATTAATAAACCTTTAAACGTATACTAAGGAGTTCTTAAAGCCTATAAGTATTACTAATAATCTTTTTAGCCCGCTATAGCTTATTACTATTAACCTTTCTTAGTAGTCTTAATAGACTAAAAACTAATAGAAAAACGATTATATGTTTACCGCACTAATAAACTTCTTTTTTTAAAGGCTTTTAATTATATCGCTTTAAAAAGGCATTAAGTAAGCGTTTAAGGTAATAACGGCGTTAATCCCTTATAAGTTTATAACTACTTATCCTTTTTCCTTTTTATTTACCGTCTTTTATACTATAAATACTAATACCGCGAATAAGGTTAGCTTATAAACTCGTTTTAATTAGCCTTATATAGTTAGCTAGCCGAATATTATATCTATTACCTTTTTATCTTTATTACTTAATAGGTATAATCTTAATATAACTTATTAGTATTACTATCCTTTTACTAAAGAATACGTATATATTTAGATTTGTCTATATATACTACTCCTTTATCCTTTTAAAGGTTAGGAAACGATTAAAGGATATCTTAAACTTTTAATACGTATTTTAAGTCCTTAGCGTAAATCTAAACGCTCTTATTAGTAGTAAGTTTAAGTAAGTCCTTAGTTCGGCCGACTTTAAGCTTATAGTTTGCTATAAGATCTTTTTATAAGAAGTCCTTAGCGGGGTCTATTTTATTTAAATTCTCTATAAGGGCCTCCGCTAAGGGAGTAGTAATATCGACCTCCTTATATAGCTAAAACTACTTATTAAGGTCCGTAATTATCCTTACCTTTTAGCTTTAACGGAGTACTAATTGTTCCTTAAAATAAATTATTGCTATAAAGCTTTTATAATCCTATATTATTATTTAAGTAAGCTTAAGGTCGTTAAGGAAAAATATTATATTACGCTTTAATAGCGGCGCCTAGACTTATATAAGTAAGGCGTAGCTAGAACTAGCTAAAATTATTATAGTAATTAAGTAAATTACCTATCTATATATCGCTAGTTTTAGCCGGACTATCTTAACTTTAGCTTTAATCCCTTTATAAGCCTTAATCTATAAGACTAATATAAAGTTAATAAGGTCCTTTTAATAAGGAACTAAAAAGTCTTACTTAAGTAATATATTAGCCGCTAAGCGTTTTACTATTTAAGCGCTAATCCTTACCTTTATAACCGCGAGGCTACCGTTTAGCCTTTTTAGTATATAGGCGGTAAATTCTGCTTATTTAACGGTAGCTATCCTTCTTACTCCTTAAATAAGAATTCTTTAAGAAAAGTTTATAATAACGTCTTAAAAGGTCTTTACTAAGTTAGCTTAAATAAGGCTTTAGTCTACTACGGTATTTATATAGGCTTTAATGCTTATTCTAGGCCTTTCTTTTTTATAAACTAGTAAGTATATATAAGTAAATCGTAATAACCTATTAAGGTTTAATAGCTAAATATTAAGGGAAGCCTTAACTATCTAAACGCTTTATAGCTATAAGAGAGTGATTTTACTACTTTAATAAATTAGCTATTTAATCTTTACTTAATTAGCTAAGTATAGGGGGGTGTATAAATTATATAAAAACCCGTATTAAATAGCCTAGCTTTAGCTAGTTATTTTCTAAGTCCTTACGTCCTTATATAATGTCTATAACGTTATATACGGAACTACGGAGGTTAGGGTAGCTAGATAAAATAAGGATCTGCTTAGACTTAAACTAACCTTAATTAACTTTAAACACAAATTGCTATATAAGGAAGGGACATTTAGCTACGGGGTAAAATGCTTTAAAATTAACATTTCTCGGGCTTTAAGACCGCCCGAAGGCTAGTCCGGATATGTTACTCCGTTCCCTTATATTTATCTATAAAAGGCGAATCTCCCGCTACTAAATAGCGAGAGATTCTATAAGCACTTACGTACTTAATTCTTTATTAATTAATTCTAGCTTAATCCTACCTTATATAACATCGCCTCCTTTATTACGTAATATTACGTAATCTCCTAATCTCCTAATCTCCCCACAATTTCGCTACTGCTTTAACCTTTTATAGGTTATAAGCCCGGCTTAGCTTACTACGCTAAGAAATTAATTTCTCCTTTAACTAACTTTAAAAAATTCCGAGAAAAATACGACCCCTTTTACTACGCCTTATAGCATAAGGATAATAGGATAGGGCGCGGACTAATTACCGCTAGTCGGGGCCGGTACTATAAACTAATTACCGCTAGTCGGGGCTAGTACTACGGACTAATTACCGCTAGTTAGGCCGGTATAACGGACTAATTACTATACGTAAATATATATAAAGGTTTAGAAATAGTAAAAAGCTTATCTATTCTTAAAGGCATAGTTAGCTACTTTATACTTAGTTCTTTAAGCTAATTCTAAAGATCTTTAACTATATTATCTATAGTGCGTAGATAAACCGTAAATATCCTTATAAAATCGCTTAATAAACTAAATATAAGCCCGGTTAAAAATACTATAAACTATAGTCTAGGAAATCCCTTAAATATCTTTAGATATCCTATAAAAATCGCGGTAAGATTTATCCTATGTCTTCTAAGGTGCTTTTATAGTTAGAAACGGGTCGAACTATAGTTAGGATATCCCGCGGAAATCCTTAAAAATCCCTTAAAGATACCGGCGGAATCCGCTTAATAGTTTCTACTATATCTTTTATAGTTAAAGACGTCGTAAACTATAGTTAAGTAAGCTCCTAACTTTTTATAGTTATATCCCGGAAACCTTAGTGGGGTCTGACTAGTAATATTTATCGTATCTCCTTAAGCGAGCCTTTATAGTGCGTGCTCCGGGCGTTCTTATCTCGGGGTTTTATAGGGCTCCTTAAGAGTAAAGTAAGGAGTCTAGGCGTGGCCGTCTGGATTCTATAACACCTTCTTTTAATTACTTGTTTAACCTTCTTTAAAATTCGACGTTAGTTAAACGACTAAATCTTTTAGAATTTATACTTAAAGATATCTTAACTTTAATTACCTCTTTTAATCTCTTTCCTTTTTTAAAAATCCCTTTATTTATATAAAATTCTCTTAATATTCTCTTAAAATTCTATCTTTTCCGCGAAGACCCTTTTTATTCTTAGGAATTTACTTAGAATTTCCTTTACTAATCCCTACTGACCTCTTTTATCTTTTAACCCTTCTTAGGTTAAAAATTAACTTTTCTTTACTTATCTATTCTATCTTATTAAAGATATATAGAATAGTAGGCTAGAAAGAATACGAGCTTTTTAACTTAAAGGGTAATTTAAATTACACCTTTTAAACTACTAAAATACGAGCAATTCTTATTAAAAAAAAAAGCTTATAGCTGCTTTAAAGCAAGCAAATTATATAAAGACGGAAAAGGCTTTTACCTGAATTTTCCTACGCTTAAAAGACGGTCCCTTAATATAGATTAAGCACGTAACTACTGCTAAAGATGCTTAAAAGGAGCTATAAAAGCTATATAATCCCTCGAATTTCTCGTCGAATTATTTGCTTATAAAATAGCTATTTAACTTAAGTCCTTCCGACTTATAGTTAGAGAAATACCTTTATAAGGTAAAAGAGGTTTATAAGAAATTAAAATCTTAAGAAATAGATATTCTAGAAGTAGTCCTTTTAGCATAGATTTTAAATTCCCTTAGCGGGGAATTTAAAAGCCATATAACTAATATTACGCAGAGCCTTAAGCATAATTCTATAGCCTTCTCTCTCGAGACCTTTATAGCTAGTCTTTTAGACAAAGCTAGAAGGGTAAAGGATATAGAGGACTCTTTAGAGAAAGCTTTCCTACTTCGGAAAAAGCCTTAGAAAAAGCAGGGGAATTCCTCTAATTCTTACTATAAAGAATGCAAAGAACTAGGCCACTTAGTAGCTAATTGCTTCCGGCTTTACCCTAAAAAAGCCCCTTTTTATTAGGTGCCTAAAGGAAAGAAAACAGACGATTTAAATAGGGTAACTAAGAAGAAACCTACCTCGAAAAAGTCTTCTTCTTCTTCTTCTTCTTTTAAAAAGGAAAAATTAAAGAAAAGAGTAGAAAAAGTAAAATTAGGCGAAAAGAGAGATAAGGTTCTAAATTTAACTAAAATAGACCTCGATATAAATCTTCTCGACCTTTCTCGGTTATCCTCTCCTCTCTCTTAAGTCCCTACCCCCGGGATAGCCTTAAATAACCCTTAAGAGGTAATGTTAACCTCTATAGATTCCCTTATAGCAGTAGCTAAAAATACCTTTTTAGGACCTTTAAACGCCTTACTCCCTCGGATCCGAGAAATAGTATTAAAGGCAAAGGAAGAAGGATTTCCTAGATATAGTAAAAAGACTCTTGATTTTATATACGATACTAGTGCTACTAAGCATATAGTAATAAATAAGAATTATCTTATTAACTATAAAGAGATTAAAACTAAAGTCTGCTAAGGAAAAGCTTCTTTTATTCTAGTAAAAGGAAAAAGGGATTTAGTATTAAATTTCCCACACTTTAAAAATAGATATACACTTAGAGATTGTTTTTATATACCTAAGATTAAAGTTAATATAATTAGCTAGTTATATTTTAAGAATACCTATGCTCTTATAGGCAAGGATAAGGTCCTTCTTTTAAAAAATAAGGCGTAGATTCTTATTAAAGGATATCTTAGAAATAAGCTCTATTATATTCCTTTAAAACCTTTACTAAAAAAAGATTCCCTCCTTATTACTCCTTTAAAGGCAAAGGATATAGATTTTTATACTTAGCATTGACGCCTTAAGTATATAAATTATATAGCTATCTTAAAAGTATTAAAAAGGTATAATAAAGATATAAAGATGCCTTTAAAAGAAGAGAATAAAATAAAACACTACGAGATTTACATAAGGCAAAGGCTACGACTAAAGTAAATAAACAACCTTCGTATAAGACCTATTCCTACTTTAAAAGAATAGTATTAGATATTTAAGGGCCTATTAAAAGGCTTACTTAAAATAAATATCACTATTATATCTCTTTCCTAGATATAAAAACCCGATTCCTAGACCTATACCTCCTTTAAAGTAAGGGGGAAGCTATAGAAAGGTTCTTAAAATATAAAATTAAGGTTAAGAATAACCCGGATAAAACTAGGATTAGAGAAGTATTTTTAGATAATGCAAAGGAATTTATATATAAGATAAAAACACACTATAAAAGAAACGGTATCTTATTAATTTCTAGCCCTCTTAGAACGCTAGAATCTAACGGTAGAATAGAGAGGATAAATCGCACTATATTAAAAAAAGCCCGTTCTTTATTATATACGGTAAGGCCGCCTAAATATCTATAGGGTAAGGCTGTTTTAATAGCTACTTACCTATATAATAGATCTCTATATTTAGCAATAGGTTTTAAAAGCCCTATAGAAAGGAGAGACAATATAATAATACCTTTCGAGACCTTAAATAAAATAAAGACCTTTAAAAGCCTTGTTTATTATAAAAATAAGGACCTTAAAGATAAGCTCGAAGCTAGAGCCTTTAAGGGAGTTATTATAGGCTATAGTAAAAACGCCTATAAAGTCTAGGATTTTTCTAAGAGAAAATTAATAGTCTTTAAAGATATTATTATACTAGAAAATAGGTTTATAGATAACCCTTCTAGCCTTATTAAAGACTTCGATTTTAATATAATTCTAGAGAATAAAGATAGGCTAAAAGCCTATAGCCCTATAAAGGAAGACCCTTTTAAGGAAATTACTAAAGAAATTCCCTTAACCTCTATAGAAGAAGGTTCTTAAAATAAAGATAAAGATCCTAGCCTTACTAGTCGTATAGTAGTAGAAATACTTAAGAAGCTTAACGGGTCTTATACTAACTATATAGATTACCTTAATATTTGCCTGCTTTTAAATAGCGATTATAAAGAATTTATTCTAGCTATATTAAAACAGGATAAGGATTAAGGTTTGCTAAATACTTATAAACAAGCAATAAATAGCTTTAATTTAGCTAGCTAGAAAAATGCTATACTAAGAGAAATAAACTAACTAATTAAATATAATACTTAGGAATTCGCCTATCTTCTTAGCGATAAAAAGGCTTTAGGTGGCCGTTAGGTCTATACTATTAAGAAGGATAGTTAAAATCAAATTATTAAATATAAAGCCCGTTTTATAATTAAGGGATTTAAGTAAATATACGGCTTAGATTACCTAAAAACCTTCTTAACTATAGCTAGACCTAAATTTACTAGAATTGTTCTTATTTTAGCAGTTTTAAATAATTATTAAGCTATGTAAATAAATATAACAAATGCCTTTGTTTATGCTAATATAAATTCGGAAGTATATATTAATCTTCCTTTAAGCTATAAACAATATACTTTAAAAGACTATTATTTTAAAAATAGGTTTTATTATAAAAAGAAAGGGATAAATCTATCGAAATTTATAAACCTATATAATAAAGGTTTAATAAAAGCAAAGCTAAAGAAAGTATTATATAGTCTTAAACAAAGCTTAAAGCTTTAGTATACTTATTTAAAAGATATACTAAGTAAACTCGGATTTTTTCCCCTTTTACTAAAAGAGGGGGTATTAATAAATAAACGCTATAAAATTGCTTTAGCGATCTACATAAATAACTTTCTTATAGTAAGGCCCTTAAAAACTATAATTATTACGGGCTATGCTATAAGAAGAGCTATAGTTATATTATAGCGAATAACTTAAAGTCGGGCTAACGTATAGCTAAAGTTATATAAAGCTTTACTTAAACTTAGCTTAACTTTAACCTAAACTTAACTTAAGTACGGGCTGCTTAAGCGACCCTTATATAGTACGGAGCTATATAGCTTAAATAGAGATTTCCCCCTTCCCTCTTTAGCTTTAAATAAACAATTATTTAGCTATATACTACTAAACTAAGTATATATAGGCCCTTAATATATTTAAAGCTCCTTTTAAACAAGGTTATACGACCTAAAAAGAGACTCGCTAACTACGATATAGCGTAAGTAAGAAGCCTACTTAATATAAGGGGGCTATGCTTATAAGGTGTTATAAAGTAGGTAGAGGCTAGTATATAGGTGCCGTCCGTAGTATTATAATAACAAGCTATAAAAAGCCTGCTTATATACGGCGGGTCTGTGTTTATATATACGGACCCGGCCCTTCTTATATAATAAGGCTTAAGCTATAGCCTAAGTCCTTATAACCCTATAAGTTAAAGACTTTAATATAATGCCCCCGCTCTTTATGCCGCGCTATGTAGTTTAGAGCTATTATAAGGGGCTACTAGCTATTATAAAGTGCTGCCCGGTCCGCGGCCCGGCCGGCGCTAGACTCGCGTTATAGTAAGTAAGGCCGTATAATAGCGGGTTTAATAGCCTTACCCGCCGCCGCCGCCCGCCCTTACTAAAGCGGCCACTTATTAAGAGGCCCGTCCGCTTATTAAGCGGGCACCTTATCCGCCCTTAATAGCCCGGCGGCGTATTAAGCGGCCTGCTTATTATTACGGTGTTCCGCGCCTTAAGCCGAGGACTAAGGGGTATAAATACCCCGTCCCTCCGCCTTTAACCCTCCCTTCCTTCCTCTTCCTTTTAAGCTAGTAATAATAGTAGTAGTAGTAGTAGTAGTAGTAATAATAGTAATAGTAATAGTAATAGCGGCAGTAATAGTAATAGTAATAACAATACTATAAGTGTTGCCCTCCGGTATACGGAGTAAATGCCCTTAAGCTAACCCTTATAAAAACAATATATCGTTTATATTATTAGTGCTTACGTCGGAGCTCCTTAACGATATCGAGCTTAGGTGCCGCACTTATACCGCTACCGCCGCCCGTATCGCCGCCGCCTCTTTAGCTACGCTCGCGCTAACGACACCCCTATAAGGTACTACGCTATCGCCGGCCCCCGCGACTCTACCTTATAGTAGCCCCCCTACTACCCCTAAGACCGCTAAGTTAAGCGCTATAAGTCCGCTCCCTTAAGTGCGCTATCCTTATACTAACCTTATAACTTAATATAAGCGGTAAGTATTGCTTAGCGCCGCCTATAATAAGTCCTATATACGCTGCTTATTAAGCGGCTACGCTTACTATAAGTAAGCGGGTCGCCTTAGCGGTAGCTACTTCGCTTATGCCTATGCTAGCCGCGCTTATAAGGCGGCTCCGGCCGTCCTTACTACTGCTAAGATAGCTTAAAAGGCCGACCTTAGCAATAAAGCGGCTAAAGCGTAACTAAAAGCCGCCGGCGCCGCTTACTATTACCTACGCTCGCTTAAGCGGATAGGCTATATGCTTAAGTAAGTCCCCCCCCCTCTTTTCCTCCCCCCTTACTACGCTTACTATAGCGACTAGCGCTAACTACTTTTAGCTAAGAACACCGCCTTTATAGCGCTATCGGCGGTGCCCCTATCCGTCCCCGCCGCCTTTATCCCGGCTATCCGCACTACCCGTAGTAGCGCTGCCGCCGCCGCCTTTAACCTATTCGCCGCCGCCGCCGCTTAAATGTCCGGGCTAGAGGGCCGTCTCCGCGCCTTAAAGGCCGCCGCCGCCGCCCTTAAGGAGGAGGAGGATAAAGATAACGATAAGGAAGAGACTAAAGATAAGGATAAGTAGCGTAGGCTTTAAGCGCCTGGGCTAGGCGGCCTTAAATAAAACTCCTCTTTTTCTCTCGCTCCGTAAGACGCTATAAGTAATAAAAAGACTAGCGTTACCCCCTGTTTCCGCTTAAAAGAAAGCTACTAATCGCTAAGCCCGTCGTTTTTATTTATTAAGCCGTAAAGGGCTTCGAACTTATTTAAAGCGTTAGCGCTTATAAGCTCCTATACGGGCTTTTAAGTTAGGTTTAAGTAGCTATACTACTTAATAAGCACCTCCCGCCGCTTACCCTTACCTACCTTCCTTTAACGGGCTGCTTTTACCTCTTTAATTGCGAATTCCTCTTCCCCTTTAACTAAGATTGCGGGGGGCTAAGGGTCCGTAACTACTTAACCGGGTAAGGGGTCTTAAGCCGCCTAGCGCAATAAGTCTACGTTAATTTTATTATATATCCTTAAAGGCAACCCCTTAAGCTTTATAACTTACGGGCTAATAACTCTCTATACTATAAACTTTGTATATAGCTAGTTAAGCTTCTTTTTTAAGCGGCCGGATTAATAGTTATAGAGGTTTAACTAAACTTTATCTCTTAGTACGAAACTCTTTACCGGAGACCTAGACTTATTAGCGTGCCGCTTTTAGTCTTACGCGGCCGCCGCTATTGCCGATTAGTAATAGTCCGTAGTCTCCTTAAGTTTTTAAACGAAGTAAGTAGCCTAAGCCTTTAGCGAGGCGGCTAGGTGCTCTTCCGCTACTATATTCGCTGCTTAAGGTATTAAGGAGGGGGGTTCGAAGCCGTATAACGCAAAGAAAGGGGATATCTTAATAGACGCTTAAGGCCTACTATTTAAAGCAAGCTACGCGGCTAAGAGCTAATAGTCTTAGTCCGCTTAGTTTTAAGCTACTACGGCCTATAAGTAAGCTTATACCTCTTAATTAACGCGTTTTAGGCCCTTATTAGTCTATAGGTAATATGCGGAGCTAAGTAGCTAAGTAACTTAAAGTAGCTTATAAAGGTACTGCTAAAAGCGCCCCGTTTAGTTAAAGCCTTTATCGCTTGTAATTAAGGCCGGCTAGCTATATATCCGCGCTTAGTATTAAAAGAAACGTTCTATATATACCTCCGCTTTTATAAAGGGCATTAGTTTAAGCATTACTTCCTTATTAAAGCGGTTATTAATAACTTATATATAGCGATTCCCCCTTAATATAAGTAAAAGATCCGTTATAAAATCTATTTAAATATATGTTTAAAACCGGTCTAGGATTAATAGCTGCTTTAAGAGCCTTTTATAAAGCGCTTGCTAGATCTTTATACGGCCGTAGATATTATAGTTACGGAGGAAGCGGCGTATATAGTGCTATATAAAAAGCTAATAAAAGTCCCTTATAAGCCCTGCCGCCGTGCCTTACCGGCCGGGGTAGCTAACAATATTAAAGTCGTAGATTAGCTATACTAGCTTCCCCTAAAGCTCGTTCCTTAGCTTATCCTCTAGCGGGGCGTCCCTCTTATCGGCTTCCGTCGTATAAAGGGCGCCCGGCACCTATAACCTACCCTTTTAATAAAGGTGCCCCCTTAAGTTAATATAGCAGTCCGCTACTTATACCTTTAATCGCAGCTTTAGATTTAGGGAACGTACGCCGGACTTTATAGCGCGCCGCACGCTCTTATATATACGGTCTTAGGAAGCTAGCCTATCTTAAAGACGCTAAAGGCCCTTATCTTAAAAGATCCTCGCTACTTAGGCGCCCGGGCCTGCTTAGCCCCTTAAACTTAGCGCTTAGGCAAGTGCTAGTAAGGAGGGTAAGACACCCGCTTTTAACGTAGCGGGCGGGTTTACTTTATCGGCCGAGGGGGTTAAAGGCTCCTTAATAAGGGCACTAAACGAGGGGGTCGATAGTTCCTTAATAAGGGAGACCTTAATATATATACGTAACGCCGCCTATAAAATAAGCTATAGATCCCGCGCCTTAATATCCGCGTTTATAGTGCGGTCTTAGTCCCGCCGGGAAAGCGCGTTTAAGACGGCGGAGTCCCGACCCGGCCTATACTTAATTTAAAAGTTAAAGCGGGATAGGTACTTAGCTTAACGGGCCTGCTACTTAAAGAGGTGCTAGTAGGTTATAAAATACTTAAGGTTCCGGTAGTCTATAAAGACTTCGAAGCTTTTATAACTACGGAGCTCCGCTTACTATTACTTAAAGTAGCTAATAATAATAAGTATCTCTTTATCGTAAATAGCATAGTTCCTTTTTACTAAGGTTAGCTTCCTTAAGTAAAAGGCTATAGGCTGCTTCCGGCCTTTTACCTCTTGCGAGAGCGTGCCCTTAAGCGCCTAGCCGCTATAGTCCGCTTTTACCGTAGTAGTGCGGTTAAAATCCTATTAAAGCAGCACCGGGGCTTGCGAAAATAGGTCTTTAAGCGTGCGGAACGCACCCTCCTATACGGGTCCTTAATAGAAAGCTACCTTTTTCCCTATAATCTCGTTTAACGGTATAACGATTTTAAAAAAACCCCGGATAAATATATAGTAGTAATTAGCGAAGCTTAAAAAGCTCTGCACGCTAGTCTACGTTATTAAGGCATCTTAGTCTTAAATCGCCTATATCTTAACGGGGTCCGCTTAAATCCCCGCGCTAGCGTAGATTATAAACTTAAGGTATTTTACCCGCTTAACCCTAAACTTATACTTATCCGGATTAAGGTATAAGCCGTATAGGTAAAGGCGGTCTAAGACCTTCTACACTTTCTATATATAGTCCTTATATAAGCCGCTGCTATAAATAAGGATATTATCGATATAAGCGGAGGCAAACTTATTAAGGAAGTCTTAAAGGACGTTATTAATATAACGTTAAAAGGTAGCTAAGGCCCCGGTAAGACTAAAAGGGGTTACTAGCTACTTAAATAGGCTATAATAAGTACGGAAGGCCGTTTTCTACTCCTTACCCTCCGCAATCCGCACCTTATAGAACGCCTATATAACGTTAAGCTTAGTAAACTACTTCGCCTTAAATAGGTTATAAAGCGTATTAAAGATTAGCGGGAGCGGGTAACGGTCCGGCCGCGTAATCGCGTTAAGGGCTTAATAGTTATAGTAAAAGCGGATTCCGCCCCTTAGTTTTTAAATAAAGAGCACCGGGGCGCCTGCCTTAAAGCTGCTCGCCCGGATAAACCCCTTATCTAATAAGTCCCGAAGGGTCTTCTTTAGCACTAATAACTCGGCCCGTAATATGCTATATAGCGGCTTAAAAGGCGCGGGGAACTCCTTTCCTCGCTTATCTATACGGATAGGGATCTTATAGTCGACTCCCGGCTTATAGGGGTTAAGCTTATCGGCCTCGTGCTTTATAAAGAGCGGTAATAAGTCGTGGAAGCGCTATAAAATAACCCTCTATAAGTCCGCCGGCGATTTTAGCGTCTTAGTTTTTAAGGCTTTATCGATATCCGTAAGGCTTATAGCGTAAATCGCCGCGTTAGCGGCGGCCTTGCCCTCTTAGTATATAAGCCGTTTAACTATACTTACGAAGACTAAGGCGAGCACCTTAAAAGCGTTAGCTAGCCTTAGCATAGCCCCTATCTCTTTAAAGGTGCTATTAATATAGCGTAGCTATATCTCCGCTAGGCTAAACTATAGCCTCTTTTAGTATAGAACTAAGAAGGACTACGTATATATAAGCTAAGGCTTCCTTAAGATTAAAGGGAATTTAAGCTTTAAGATTACGTATACTACGATAAGCCTTAAGCAGCCGGCTACCTTTATAGCTAGCTAAGTAATGCTTTTAATCTCCGCACCCTTTATTATACTTAAGGCGCCTTTTACTTAGCGCGGGGTAATCCTTTTAATAAGCACTTATATTTAATATATAAACGCCTTATTTACTACGGCATAGCACTAGTATCCCTTATCTATAAAAGCGGTAAAAGACTTAGACTAATTAAGCATAACTTATATTAAAGTAAGATCCTTTTTTATATAAGCTGCTAGCTCTTGCCTTGCTTATGCTAACGACTGCGGCTCCGGGGCCTGTCTTTACCCCGGAGCTATTCTTTTCCCTCCGCCTCGTAAGAGGCGGGGTCCTTATCGTCCGAGGCGAGCTAAGGTAGTATATCGACCGCTATAAAGCGGATTCCTATAAAAGGACGCTTCGCCGGCTTATATAGGCATTTCGTAGCGAAGTAAGAGCCCGCTCCGCAATATAAGCATCGGCTATCGGCACGTCGTTTTTAGATCTTATCGCTAAAGACTTATTTAGCCCGCTATTAAGAGGACTAGCCCGCCGGCGTAAAAGAGGTTAAGGTCGTAAATACCTTTTTTAGGCGTTTTATGCGGTCGGTCCTTATCGCGGTTATAAGGGTATCGCTATCGACGTTAACGGTAAGCGTATCTTATAAGAGGGGGGTAACCTTATCCTTACTATATAAAGTGCGCTTTTATAACTTTTAAAAGCGAGGCGTTTATTTATAGCCTTAAGCTACTTTTATAAGGCGGCTAATATACTCGCTATATATAAAAGGCATAATAATAAGGATAAAAAGCTCGCGAAGCGCTAAGGTAATTAAGTTTTATAGCTATATTAGCTTCGCGCTATCTTCCTATATTATAGTACCCGCTACTTAAAAGAGGGTCTCCTTAAACTTAAGGAGGAACTCCTTAAAAAACTATCCGTCCCTTTATTTAAAGGTGCGTAGCCTATCCTACGCCTTTTCTTATTCCTATATATTACTAAATATATAGATAAGGTGCTAAAAAAAGTCTTAAAGGTCCCGGGAGCCGTTATAGCCCCCCTTTTCCTAAAAACCCGCGATCCTCCTTATTTAAGGCTTTAGTAGCGTATATAAGAGCGCGTACTAAACGGCGCTCCGGCCGCTATTAAGGCCGCATTCCTCGTTAGCATAGTATTTCGCTTATAGCTAGTTAAGGAAGAAGTAAAAGCTCTCCGGCTTCCCGTCTTATATCGGCTATAAGAGCGGCTTCCGCACTATAGTAATCGTAGGCGCCGCTCTTAGCGCGGCAGATACTATAAAGGTTAAAATAGGCTTTATAGTCGGCCCCCTTAGTATAGCGAGGAAGTTATCTCTTTAGCCGGCCGACGCACCTTTTAACGCCTTTAAAGCGTTTTATAACAACTTTATAATAGCGTCGTCCCGCTCCGCTTAAAGCGGAGCTCCTACTATTATACCGTTAAACGAGTTTATAATTAATAGCTTATACTATTATAGAGTAAGCAGAGGCTAGTATATAAGTGCCGTCCGTAGTATTATAATAATAAGCTATAAAGAGCCTGCTTATATACGGCGGGTCTGTGTTTATATATACGGACCCGGCCCTCCTTACGTAATAAGGCTTAGGCTGTAGCCTAAGTCTTTATAACCCTATAAGTTAAAGACTTTAATATAAGGCTTAAGAAGGAGGGCTAAAAGAGGCAGATATTTAAATAAAAGTTAAATAAGCGATCCTCTTACTATAAGTAAAGGCCGTTAAAATAAGCTATTAAGTTTAAGCAAGCTAGTAGTAGATTTAATAGCTAATAAGCTAGTTCGGGGCCTTAATATAAAAGCTAAAAAAGATAGTAAGAATATATATATAAGGAGGGGCCGGCTTATTAATTAGTAGTTTAATACTACTTTATAATATAATAGCGGGGGCCGTAATACCTATAATAGAGAAAGAAGTAATAAAGAAAAAGGACTAGTAGAAACTACTCTTAGCGCTAAGGAAATTTAATAGCTAGCGGCGCTACTTTACGCTTTAAGCACAATATATATAAAAAAAGTATAAGATCGACTAAGACTTCTTCTTAAGCTTAAAGGAGGTTTTCTACTTAATCTATAACTACTTAAATATAAGGCTATAATAGATTATAGCGACTTATTATAGCACTAGCGCGGACCGAGGTTATAATTAGCGGGAATTCCTTAAGTACCTTGATTTAATTTACCTTAATATCGATATTTAATCGCGGGCGGCGGCGGCTATCTATATAATTAAATAAGGAGAGAACTAAACGTTTATAGCGTTCCTCCTTAAGTTTAAGTAAAGGCTTTTCGAGGCGGGAGGGGGGTCGTAGCTATATAATATATAGATCGTGTTCTTAAAGAGCGCCTTAGGCCTTCGCCTTAAGGAGGCGCTCGTAATAGTCGACTTCTTAACTTTAAGCTTCTTAGCGTATATTAATTAAGTAGCGTAAATCGCGGTAAAGCTAAAAAGGGTTTAGTAAACTAAGTAGCCGTTTTAAGGCTAGAAGAAAGTAATAAAAGGGGGAACTTAAGATTAAAAGGACTTAAAAGGTAATACTTTAATAAGTAAAATTAACGCTATAACTTAGCCGGGAAGAGGATAAAGCTAGCTTAATATACGGAGGTATTTCGCTTATAGGATAATAAAGCATATCGCCCGCTTTTATAAAAAGAAGAAAGAAAGAACCTTATAAGTAGCTATAGCTATAATTAAAAAGGTAATTAAAGTAGATTTTAATTTAAGAAAAGAGGAACCTTAGTATAAAGTTAAGCGCTAAGGGAAAAAGAGAAATAGTAAGCGGCCTAAAAGTTAATAAAGAAGCACTTTATACTAAACTTAGTACTACTTAAGGTTAGTATTAATAAGAAAAAGGGGCTTAATATACTTATAGATATAAGCTATAACTACTATACTATAGTAAGTAAGGGGGTAGCGATAAGGCTATAAATACCTTTTATAGATAAGATAAAGAGGCTATTACGGCCTTTCTTAAAGGACGTACTAACGCTTTAAATAAAAAAGATTATAGCGTTTAAGATAAAGATTAATAAGCACTTAAAATAGATATTCGCTTATATAATACTAAAGTTAAGCTATAATATATTCTTAAGGAGACTATAGATAAAGAAAAACGAGGTAGTTTATAATATTAAGGGGGATTGGATTTAGTATAGAAAAGCAGGGATTTAAATCGGCCTTTAAGGATTAAAAGAAGCTACGAAGATCGTAAATATTTAAGAGGTAAAGCTAATAAGCGCCTTTATCTTTATATTAAAGGACCGATAAGAAAAGGCTTAAAAGAATAGCTAAGGGCAATAATAAGCGCTTAATATAAAGGCGGTTATAATAAAAGATATAAAGAGAGCCTTTTAGCTAAAGATACCGGTTAACTTAGCGAACTATATCTTAGCTTAAGTACTATAAGCTTATTTAAACCTTTTCGTACTTATAAAGGCACTTAAGCAACCCCCGTTTTAACTAAGTATAGACTATAAGATCTATCTTACTTTAAATAAAAATAGTAAAAAGCCGCTATTACTATAAGGGCCCTTTTATAATATATTAAAGGAAGAACTCTTTATTCTTTAAAAGACTTTAAACGAGCTACTAAAAGCGAACCTTATCCGCTTAAGCAGTTTATTAGCCGCGGCGCTAGTATTATTTATAAAAAAGGCTAATAGCTAACTACGCTTTTACTGCAATTACTAAGCCTTAAATATAATTATAAAAAAAGACTAGTATACTATTACGGGCTATGCCGTAAGAAGAGCTATAGTTATACTATAGCGAATAACTAAGAGTCGGGCTAATATATAGCCGAAGTCGCATAAAGCTTTACCTAAACTCGGCCCGACTTTAACCCGAACTTAACTTAAGTACGGGCTGCTTAAGCGACCCCTATATAGCACGGAGCTACGTAGCTTAGATAAAGATTTCCCCCTTCCTTCTTTAGCTTTAAATAAATAATTATTTAGCTACGTACTACTAAACTAAGTATACGTAGGCCCTTAATATATCTAAAGCTCCTTTTAGATAAGGTTATACGACTTAAGAAGAGACTTACTAACTACGATATAGCGCGAGTAAGAAGCCTACTTAGCATAAGGGGGCTATGCCTATAAGGCCTAGGAGGGAGGGCTAAGAGAGGCCGATATTTAAACGAGGGTCGAATAAGCGATCCTCTCGCTATAAGCAAAGGCTATTAAAACGAGCTACTAAGTTTAAGCAAGCTAGCAGTAGATTTAATAGCTAATAAGCTAGTTTAAGGCCTTAATATAAAAGCTAAAGGAGATAGTAAGGATATATATATAAGGAGGGGCCGGCCTACTAATCGGTAGTCTAATACTACTTTACGATACGATAGCGGGGGCCGCAATACCCGCAACGGAGAAGGAAGCAATAAAGAAGAAGGACTAGCGGAAGCCGCTCCTAGCGCTAAGGAAATTCGACGGCTAGCAGCGCTACTTTACGCCTTAAGCACGATATATATAAGAGAAGTGCGAGATTAACTAAGACTTCTTCTTAAGTTTAAGGGAGGTTTTCTACTTAATCTATAACTACTTAAACACGGGGCTATAGCAAACTATAGCGACTTACTATAGCACCGGCGCGGACCGAGGTTACGACTAGTAGGAATTCCTTAAGTACCTCGATTCGATTTACCTTAACGTCGATATTTAATCGCGGGCGGCGGCGGCTATCCGCATAATTAAATAAGGAGAGAACTAAACGTTCGCGGCGTTCCTCCCTAAGTTCGAGCAAAGGCTCTTTAAAGCGGGAGGGGGGTCGTAGCTATATAATATGCAGATCGTGTTCCTAAAAAGCGCCTTAGGCCTTCGCCTTAAGGAGGCGCTTGCGATAGTCGACCTCCTAACTTTAAGCTTCTTAGCGTATACTAATCGGGTAGCGTAGATCGCGGTAAAGCTAAAAAGGGTTTAATAAACTAAGTAGCCGTTTTAAGGCCGGAAAAAGGCAACGGGGGGAGGGACCTAAGACCGAAAAGACTTAAAGGGTAATACCTTAATAAGTAGAATTAATACTATAACCTAGCTAAGAGGAGGATAAAGCCGGCCCGATATACGGAGGTGTTTCGCTTATAGGATAATAGGGTATATCGCCTGCTTTTATAAGAAGAAGAAAGAAGGAACCTTATAGGTAGCCGTAGCTACGACCGGAAAGGTAACTAAAGTAAATTCCGATTTAGGAAAAGAGGAACCTTAGCGTAAAGTCGGGCGCTAAAGGAGAAAGAGAAATAGTAAGCGGCTTAAAGGTTAATAAGGAAGCACCTTACGCTAAACTTAGTACTACTTAAAGTTAGTATTAATAAAAAAAAGGGGCTTAATACACTTATAGATATAGGCTATAATTACTATACTATAATAAGCGAGGGGGTAGCGATAAGGCTACGGATGCCCTTCGCGGATAGGATAAGGAGGCTACTATAGCCTTTCTCGAAGGACGTACTAACGCTTTAAACGAAGGGGATCGTAGCGTTTAAGATAGAGATTAACGGGCACTTAAAATAGATATTTGCCTATATAGTACCGGAGTTAAGCTACGATATGTTCTTAAGGAGACTATAGATAAAGAAAAACGAGGTAGTTTACGATGCTAGGGGGGATCGGATCCGGTACGGAAAAGCGGGGATTTAAATCGGCCTTTAAGGATTAAAAGAAGCCGCGAAGATCGCGAATATTTAAGAGGCGAAGCTAGTAAGCGCCTCTATCTTCGCGGCGGAGTGCCGATAAGAAAAGGCTTAAAGGGATAGCCGGGGGCGATAATAAGCGCTTAATATAAAGGCGGTTACGATAAAGGATATAAAGAGAGCCCTTTAGCCGAAGACGCCGGTTAACCCGGCGGACTATATCCCGGCGTAGGCACTATAAGCTTATCTAGACCTTTTCGCACCCGTAAAGGCACTTAAGCAGCCCCCGTTCCGACTAAGTATAGATTATAAGATCTATTTTACCTTAAATAAGGATAGCAAGGAACCGCTATTACTATAAAGGCCCCTTTACGATATATTAAAGGAAGAACTCCTTATCCTCCGGAAGACTTTAAACGAGCTACTAAAAGCGAATCTTATCCGCTTAAGCAGTTCGTTAGCCGCGGCGCCGGTATTGTTTATTAAGAAGGCTAATAGCTAACTACGCTTTTATTGCGATTACCGGGCCTTAAATATAATTATAAAAAAGGACCGGTATACGCTACTATTAATTATAGAAACGCTAAGGATACTAGCGAAGGCACGTTAGTTTACGAAACTCGATATCGTTATAGCGTTTTATAAGATTAAAATCGCAAAGGGCTATAAGTTTAAGACGGCCTTTCGGACGAGGTTTAGACTATTTAAATAGTAAGTATGCTTATTTAGCCTTATAAGAACGCCGGCTACCTTTTAGCGCTATATTAACTAAGTGCTAAAGGACTACTTTTATAAGTTCGTTATAGCGTATATAGATAACGTTTTAATTTACTTATTAAGGTCGCTCCGCGACTACTAAAAGAAAGTAGCGAAAGTGCTTAAAAAGTTATAAAAAGTAGGCCTTATACTAAACCTATAGAAATATAACTTTATAACGAAAGAAGTAAAGTACTTAGGTTTTATTATATAGGCCGGGGGTAAAGTCCGGTGCGACTTAAAGAAGATTTAGGCTATTTAAACGTAGTAAGCGCTAAGGAACGTAAAGGGCGTTCGGAGCTTCCTTAAGTTTGCGAATTACTACTATACTTTTATCCCGCTTTACGCTAAGGCCTCGCGGTGCTTAAACGGTCTTTATAAAAAGAACGTAACGTTTTTATAAACTAAGGAGCACTAAGCCGCGTTTAAGTTTATCTAAGAGGCATTTTATAACGCGCTAGTGCTATAGCTATACGACCTTAAAAGGGAAACGTACTTAGAGGCGGACTACTCCGGATATGCGATAAGCGGCGTGCTAATATAAGTAAGACCGGATAGGATATAATACTTAGTCGGGTTCTTTTCGAAACGACTTAATATAGCGGAGTATAACTACCTAATCTACGATAAGGAGTTACTTGCGATTATGCGATACTTAAACTTTTAAGGGGTAAAGTTATATAATACGCTAGCGTTTATAGTATTAATAAATTACGGGAACTTAAAGTACTTTATAATAAAAAGGAAGTTAAATAAAAAGTAAAGTAAATAAGCGATAGAGCTCGCCTTATATAACTTTATATTAAAGTACCGCTTAAGGAGGTTAGCGGTAGTACTTAATACTTTATCGCGCCGCGATTAAAATAAGCTAGAAGGGGCATCCGATAAAAAGGAAATAAGACGCGTAGTATAGATAATCCCGGATAGCGCGCGACTAATAAGACGTTAAGTTCCCCTTAGCGGCAAGTATATAAACCTCCCGCGACGATTAGTATAAAAAGAGCGCACTATCGCGATAATACGGGAGGGGGATAAGGACGCGGGGTTAATCGCTTATATAAGTAAAGTAAATAACCTTATACCTTAAGACGAAGGCGGGGCGAATAAGAGCGGAGGTCGGCTAAAACTCGACCTAAACTTAAGCTAAGACGCGCTTAAGGAATAAGTATAACCGGCCCGCGTATTTAATAAGTAGGATATCTAAAAGCGGTAGATAGCGATACTACGAAAGAATAAGGAGTACTAAGCAGTATTTTAAATAGTGCGGAATAGCAACCGGTCGCTTGCCTTAAAATAGCAATTAAAGGTCTAAGTAAGTAAGTATATAATTAATATAAAGGGGCGCCTTCGCTTTAAAGACTAACTTTAAGTGCTAAGTAAGGCTTAATACCTTAAGGAGGGGGAGGACGAAAAGCTAAATAAGCTCTAAGTATTAATCGCTTAGCGGATATATAACTTAACGGTGGTAGGATACTTAAAGCATAAGGGGACGCTTATAATATTAGCTTAAAAGTTTTTTTAACCGGGCTAGTTATTAACGGTGCGCTAGCTCGTCGCGAACTACGGGCTATACGGTAAAGGGCATATTTAAAGGTAACTTTAAAAAGGGCTTCTTTAACTATTACCGCCCCCTATATAGCCGTTCGTATACTTAATAATAGACTTTATAATTAACCTACCGCTAATAAGGACTAAGGGCTCTTAAAACCTTTAAGTAATAATAAACCGGCTAATAAAGGCAATAACTTTAAAAGCGATGCCGATAATAGGAGTAGTAGTATACGCTATTAGGTTTTTATAATCCTACTTCCGCTTTTATAAAATGCTAAAATCTATTATCTTAAATCGAGGGACGAACTAAATAAGGCAATTCTAAAAAGAATTTTACCGATAGACCGGGGTTTAAAAGAAGCTAAGTTTAGCTTACTACCCGCAGACTAATAAAGCGACGGAGCGCGCGAACTAAGAGGTATAAGCATACTTCCGTATATACGTTTACTATAAGCAAGACGACTAAGGGGTATAGCTACCTTACGCTTAAGCGGCGCTTAATAATTAGGTAGTATTAATAATAGGTATAAGCCTCTTTTTCGCTATATATAGGTATAATATTAAGCCGATTTAGATTATATAAAAGGAGGGACCGCTTATGCTAAACGCGGAGAGCGTACGGAGCTTTATATAAAAGATAAGAAAAGTCGCCGACTTCCTTTAAACGGCGATCGCCGCGTTATAAGTAAGGTAAAAGGAGACGGCAAACTAGTCCCGTGCGCTAGCGGAAAGACTTTAAGTAAGCGATAAGGTATAGCTAGATATAAAGAAGTATACTATAGATAGGCCTTACTAAAAGCTCGACTAGCTATACTAAAAGTATATTATAATAAAGGTAGTTAGCTTATATATAGTAAAACTTAATATACTAAGGAGGGTATATAAAAGACTATATATAAAGTTCCTCCGCCGCGTAGCGGATAACCCCTTACTTAGCTAAGTAGTTAACGACTATTAGCTATCGCTAGTAATTAAGGAAGATAATAAACTAAAGTACGTTATAAAGAAAATTAAGTAGGCCCGGTAAAGACGGATTAAAAAAGGGAGGTAACGCTAAGTCTTAGTAAAGTAGTATAAGTACGCTAACTTAATGTAGTAGCTAATTAGCGACTTTTAGGATATAATCGCTTTAAAGGAATTTAAGGAACGATATAGTAGCGTAATAAAAAACGATAAGGGCGAAGCGGAAGGACGATAGTAGGCCGGGTAAGGGAGCGGGAGACGGGATAAGGGAGCTAGTAAAGAAAAAGACGAAAACTAAGAAAAATAAAAAAGAGTTTCGGGCCACGCTTAGTAAGCGTTAAAACAATTTTAAATAACGGATATAAAGAAGATACGCTATAAACGTATACTATATAAGGATAATAACTAAATAGATAACGGATATAATAAGATATAATAAGATATAAAGTAAATACGAATAGAATATATAAAGAACTAAGACTTAATTTAAGTAAGCTACTTACTACCGATTAATATTAATAGATTAACCTTAAACGTTAAAGTATATTTAGGCCTAGCGCGCTATAGTAGCAGCGCGGGCTAACTCTATATACTATAGCAATCGTTAGTAATATCCCTTTAGCTAATATCTATTAAAGATCGGAGAACGTATATATAGGTTAGCGCGATAGTCTTTAAACGTCCTTTAAGATATATAGTCTTAAAGCGCGTTAGCGGCGGTAATTATAGCGCCGGTATACTAATATCGCGTTAGCGTTATATTATATAGAGTCCGAGAATAAAGACGTATAGGCAAATAGCATAACCCGGCGCGGGTATAGGCGAAATAATTATAGGCGTAAGGCGAGGCTTAATTTTAGTAAGCGCTATGCTAAGTATCTATATTAAGAGACGCTATACGTTTAACGCACGTAAGGTAGGGGGGGCGCCGTATAGTAGTGCTACGTATTACGCTCCGCTTACTAAGCGACGGCGGCGGGCGCGAAGACTAACGCGAGGGCGGCAGCGTATAGTCGCCGGGCGTGTTAAGGGGCGCCGGATAGGTAAACGCCTACGATATAGCGGGAGATAAGGCGCGGGGAGATATAGTAAATATATTAAGGCGCGGCGCGACGAAGCTATTATAAGAGGGGGCGCGCGCGTAAGAAGATTAATAATTAAAGAAGAAGAAAAAAGAAAGGAGGGAGAGGGAAAGAGGAAGGGTATTTATACCTAAGAACTATAAGCGGCGGGAAGGTAAGGCGTGCCTTAAGCACTAATAATAGCGGTAAGTAAAAGAGATATATTATACCGCCTTAGCGCTACTTAAGATAACGTGGCGGCGTAAATAGGCGAGCGTATAACGTATTTAACGCTATAAGGCGACGTTAGTTAAGGGAGTGCGTTAACGTATAACTATAAGCACGATAAGGACGACCGCACCGATTAACGTTAAGCGCGAAGCGGGAGGCGGGGCGGCGATATTATATACCCCGGTGCGCGATAGCTTAAAAAGAGGATAGTATTACGGGCTATACTATAAGAAGAGCTATAGTTATATTATAGCGAATAACTAAGAGTTAGGCTAATATATAGCCGAAGTTATATAAAGCTTTACCCGAACTTAGCCCGACTTTAACCCGAACTTAACTTAAGTACGGGCTGCTTAAGCAACCCTTATATAGCACGGAGCTACGTAGCTTAAATAGAGATTTCCCCCTTCCCTCTTTAGCTTTAAATAAACAATTATTTAGCTATATACTACTAAACTAAGTATATATAGGCCCTTAATATATACGTTACTATTAATTATAAAAACGCTAAGGATATTAATAAAAGTATATTAGTTTACGAAACTTAACGTTATTATAGCGTTTTATAAGATTAAAATCGTAAAGGGCTATAAGTTTAAAACGGCCTTTTAAATAAGGTTTAAACTATTTAAATAATAAGTATACTTATTTAGCTTTATAAAAACGCTAGCTACCTTTTAGCGCTATATTAATTAAATACTAAAGGACTACCTTTATAAGTTCGTTATAGCGTATATAGATAACGTTTTAATTTACTTATTTAAATCGCTCCGCGACTATTAAAAGAAAGTAGCGAAGGTACTTAAAAAGTTATAAAAAGTAAGCCTTATACTAAACCTATAAAAATACGACTTTATAATAAAAAAAGTAAAGTACTTAGGTTTTATTATATAAGCTAAGGGTAAGGTTTAGTATAACTTAAAGAAGATTTAAGCTATTTAAATATAGTAAGCGCTAAGGAATATAAAGGGCGTTTAAAGCTTCTTTAGGTTTGCGAATTACTACTATACTTTTATCTCGCTTTATACTAAGGCTTTATAGTGCTTAAATAGCCTTTATAAAAAGAACATAACGTTCTTATAAACTAATAAGTACTAAGCCGCGTTTAAGTTTATTTAAAAAGCATTTTATAACGCGCTAATACTATAACTATACGACCTTAAAAGGGAAATATACTTAAAAGCGGACTGCTTTAAATACGCGATAAGCAGCGTGCTAATATAAGTAAGACTAAATAAGATATAATACTTAGTAGGATTCTTCTTAAAACGACTTAATATAGCGAAGTATAACTACTTAATTTATAATAAGGAGTTACTCGCGATAATATAATACTTAGACTTTTAAAGGGTAAAGTTATATAATACGCTAGCGTTTATAGTACTAATAGATTATAAGAATTTAAAGTACTTTATAATAAAAAGGAAGTTAAATAAAAAGTAAAGTAAATAAGCAATAAAGCTCGTTTTATATAACTTTATATTAAAGTACCGCTTAAAAAGGTTAGCGGTAGTACTTAATACTTTATCGCGCCGCGACTAAAATAAGCTAAAAGGGGTATTTAATAAGAGGGAAATAAAACGCGTAGTATAGATAATCCCGGATAGCGCGCGATTAATAAGACGTTAAGTCCCCCTTAGTAGTAAGCACGTAAACCTTTTATAATAGTTAGTATAAAAAGAGCGTATTATCGCGATAATATAAGAAAGGGAGGAGAACGCGGGGTTAATCGCTTATATAAGTAAAGTAGATAACCTTATACCTTAAGATAAAAGCGGGGCGAATAAAGGCGGAGTTTAAGCAAAACTTAACTTAAACTTAAGCTAAGACGCGCTTAAAGAATAAGTATAACTAGCCCGCGTATTTAATAAGTAAGAGATATAAAAGCGGTAAATAGTAATATTATAAAAGGATAAGGAGTACTAAGTAGTATTTTAAGTAATATAAAATAGCGACCGGTCGCTTACCTTAAAATAGCAATTAAAAGTTTAAGTAAGTAAGTATATAATTAATATAAAGGGGCGCCTTCGCTTTAAAGACCGACTTTAAGTGCTAAGTAAGGCTTAATACCTTAAGAAGGGGGAGGATAAAGAGCTAAATAAGCTTTAAGTATTAATCGCTTAGCGGATATATAACTTAATAGCGGTAGGATACTTAAGGCATAAAGGGACGCTCGCGATACTAGCTTAAAGGTTCTTTTAGCTAAGCTAATCGTTAATAGTATATTAGCTCGTTGCGAACT
Source organism: Ophiocordyceps robertsii (assembly GCA_027405785.1). NCBI lineage: Eukaryota > Fungi > Ascomycota > Sordariomycetes > Hypocreales > Ophiocordycipitaceae > Ophiocordyceps > Ophiocordyceps robertsii. The sequence continues at coordinate 38,017 of JAPEBW010000675.1, forward strand.
ACGGGCTATACGGTAAGAAGTATATTTAAAGGTAACTTTAAAAAAGGCTTCTTTAACTATTACCGCTCTTTATATAGCTTTTTATATACTTAATAATAAACTTTATAGTTAACTTACTGCTAATAAGGACTAAGGGCTTTTAAAACCTTTAAGTAATAACAGACTAGCTAATAAAAGCAATAACTTTAAACGTAATACTAACGATAAAAGTAGTAGTATACGCTACTAAGTTCTTATAATCTTACTTCCGCTTTTATAAAATGCTAAAATCTATTATCTTAAATTAAGGGACGAACTAAATAAAGTAATTTTAAAAGGAATTTTACTAATAAACTAAGGTTTAAAGGAAACTAAGTTTAGCTTACTACTTATAAACTAATAAAGCAATAAAGCGCGTAAACTAAGAGGTATAAGCATACCTCCGCGTATATATTTACTATAAGTAAGACGACTAAAGGGTATAGCTACTTTATACTTAAGCGGCGCTTAATAATTAAGTAGTATTAATAATAAGTATAAGCCCTTTCTTCGCTATATATAAGTATAATATTAAGCTAATTTAATTTATATAAGAGGAAGGACCGCTTATACTAAACGCGGAGAGCGTACGGAGCTTTATATAAAGGATAAGGGAAGTCGCCGACTTCCTTTAAACGGCGATCGCTGCGTTATAAGTAAGGTAAAAGGAAATAGCAAACCGGTTTTATACGCTAGTAAAAAGACTTTAAGTAAGCGATAAAGTATAGCTAAATATAAAGAAGTATACTATAAATAGGCCTTATTAAAAGCTTAACTAGCTATACTAAAAGTATATTATAATAAAGGTAGTTAGCCTATATATAGTAGAACTTAATATATTAAGGAGGGTATATAAAAGACTATATATAAAGTTTTTCCGCTATGCGGCGGATAACCCCTTACTTAGTTAAGTAGTTAACGACTATTAGCTACCGCTAGTAATTAAGGAAGACGATAAACTAAAGTACGTTATAAAGAAGATTAAGTAAGTTTAATAAAGATAGATTAAAAGGAGGAGGTAATGCTAAGTCTTAGTAAAGTAGTATAAGTATACTAACTTAATATAGTAGCTAATTAGCGACTTTTAAGATATAATCGCTTTAAAGGAATTTAAGGAATAGCATAGTAGCATAATAAAGAACGATAAAAGTAAAGTAAAAAGACGATAGTAAGTTAAGTAAAGGAGTAAGAGACGGGATAAGGGAGCTAGTAAAGAAAAAGATAAAAACTAAGAAAAATAAAAGAGAGTTTCGGGCTATACTTAGTAAGCGTTAAAACGATTTTAAATAACGGATATAAGGAAGATATGTTATAAACGCATACTAAGTAAAGATAATAACTAAATAGATAACGGATATAATAAGATATAATAAGATACGGAGTAGATATAGATAAGATATATAAGGAACTAAGACTTAATTTAAGTAAGCTACTTATTACTAACTAATATTAATAGATTAACCTTAAACGTTAAAGTATATTTAAGCTTAGCGCGCCGTAGTAGCGGCGTAAGCTAACTCCGTATACTATAATAATCGTTAGTAATATCCCTTTAACTAATATCTATTAAAGATCGGAGAACGTATATATAGGTTAACGCGATAGTCCTTAAACGTCCTTTAAGACGTATAGTCTTAAAGCGTATTAGCGGCGGTAACTATAACGCTAGTATACTAATATCGCGTTAATATTATATCGCATAAAGTCCGAAAACGAGAACGTATAAGTAAATAACGTAACCCGGCGTAGGCGTAAGTAAAACAATTACGGGCCCGGGGCGAGGCTTAATTTTAGTAAGCGCTATACTAAGTATCTATATTAAAAAACGCTATATATCTAATATATATAAAGTAAGGGGGGCGCTATATAGTAGTGCTATATATTACGCTCCGCTTACTAAGCGATAGCGGTAAGCGCGAAGACTAATATAAAGGCGGTAGCGTATAGTCGCCGGGCGTGCTAAGGGGCGCTAGACGGGTAAACGCTTACGATACGGCGGGAGATAAAGCGCGGGGAGTTAAAGTAGATATATTAAGGCGCGGCGTAACGAAGCTATTATAAGAGAAGGCGCGCGCGTAAGAAAATTAATAATTAAAGAAAAAGAAAAGAGAAAAGAAGGAAAAGGAGAGAGAAAGGGTATTTATACTTAAGGGCTATAAGCGGCGGGAAGGTAAGGCGTGCTTTAAGCACTAATAATAGCGGTAAGTAAAGGAGATACGTTATACCGCCTTAGCGCTACTTAAGACGACGTAGCGGCGTAAATAGGCAAGCGTATAACGTATTTAACGCCGTAAGGCAATATTAGTTAAGGGGGTACGTCGATATATAACTATAAGCACGATAAGGACGACTATACTAATTAACGTTAAGCGCGAAGCGGGGGGCGGGGCAACGACGTTATATACCTTAGTGCGTAACGGCTTAAAAAGGGGATAGTATTATAAGCTATATTATAAAAAGAGCTATAGTTATACTATAGCGAATAACTTAAAGTTAGGCTAATATATAGCTAAAGTTATATAAAGCTTTACTTAAACTTAGCTTAACTTCGACTTAAACTTAACTTAAGTATAGGCTGCTTAAGCGACTTTTATATAGTATAGAGCTATATAGCTTAGATAAAGATTTCCCCCTTCTTTCTTTAGCTTTAAATAAATAATTATTTAGCTATATACTACTAAACTAAGTGTACGCAGGCCTTTAATAATAATAAAAGAAAGACTATTTAAAGAATTAGCTAAATACTTAAATTTTACTATACTAAGAGATATTAAAGACTTCTTAGGTTTAAATATACAAATTAACTAAGATAGAAAAGAGCTATATATATCCTAAGAAAAATATACCTTAAATAAAATAAAGGAGTTTAATAAAGAAGCTATAAGAACTTTAAATACGCTTATAATAATAGGATTTAAGCTAGTAAAAGCTAAGGAATTACCTTTAAAAGAGGTAATATTATAATTTTAAAAAGAAATAAGATCTTTATTATTTTTAGCCTTATTTACAAGGCTAGATATCCTTTATTTAGTTATATCTTATATAAGATTTGCTACTAAGCTAGACAATACGTATATAAAGGCTTTAAATATAATTTAGAAATATCTAAATAAATACCCTAGCCTTAAGATTAAATATACGTATAATATTCCTTTAAACTTTTTATATATAAAAGGTTATACTAATACTCGTAAGGCCTTAGATTTAACAGACGCCTGCTTAGTCTTAAGGTACTGTTTTTAGATATATAATAACGTTATAAGTTAAGCTTATTTTAAGCAAAAATTAGTTGCTCTCTTTATATATAAGGCAGAATATAAAGGCCTTAAGGAGGCTGCAAAAGAAGCTATATATTTAAATAGTCTCTTTACTACAATTACTAAAGATTTATCTATTAAGATCTTAAATAGTATTCCCCCTATTTTAATAGATAATACTGCTGCTATTAAGCTAGTAGAAAATCTTAAATTCTATAAGCGTACTAAACATATACGCGCTATATACTACTATACGAAAATAAATATAAGAAATAAAGAAATCAAGGTCTTTTATATTAAATTAAAAGATAATATAGCTAATATCTTTATTAAGGAATTAAGTCCTGCTTTAATTAATAAGTTTAGGACCGGATTATCCTTAGTATAAGAAGTCTTATAAATAAAAGGAGTAGTTAAAGGTTATTCTTTTGCTTTTTATACCTTTTCTCTTACTAGGTTTTTTCCCTTTAAAAAGGTTTCCTAGATAAAGATTAAAAGAACTAGGTTTTTAAAATTGCTATTTATTTTTTCTTAAAGACTAGGCTACCTATTTTACGCTTAAATAATAGACCTTTAAATTTTTCTTTTTATAAGGTTTTTTCTAAAAGTATATACCTTATAATGTTTTTTCCTAAAAAGAAAGGTTTTTTATATATCCTAAGTATAAAAGAGGTTTTCCTATATAACTAAGGACTTTACCTTATATAAGAGAGTGATTTTACTACTTTAATAAATCAGCTATTTAATCCTTACCTAATTAGCTATGTATAGGGGGGTGTATAAATTATATAAAAACCCGCATTAAATAGCCTAGCTTCGGCTTATTATTTTCTAAGTCCTTACGTCCTTATACGACGTCTATAACGTTATATACGGAACTAAGGAGGTTAGGGTGGCTAGATAAAATAAGGATCCGCTTAAACTTAAACTAACCTTAACTAACTTTAAATACGAATTGCCGCATAAGGAAGGGATATATAGCTACGGGATAAAATGCTTTAAAATCAACATTCTTCGGGCTTTAAGACTACCTAAAGGCCGGTCCGGATATGTCACTCCGTTCCCTTATATTTGTCTATAAAAGGCGAATCTGCCGCTACTAAATAGCTAGAGATTAGATAAGCACTTACGCACTTAATTCTTTATCAATCAATTCCAGCCAAAATCCTGCCTTACATAATATCGACTCCTCTATCACGTAACATTACGTAATCTCCTGATTTCCCCATAATTTCGCTGCTGCTCTAACCTTTAATAGGTTATAAGCCCGGCTTAGCTTACTACGCCGGGAAATCAATCACTCCTTTAACTAGCTTTAGAAAATTCTAAGAAAAATACGGCCTCTTTCCTTAATTACTCGTCTAACCTTTATTAAAATTTAACGTTGATTAAACGACTAAATCTCTTAGAATTTGTACTTAAAGATATCTTAACCTCGATCACCTCCTTTAATCTCTTTCCTTTTTTAGAAATCCCCTTATCTATATAAAATTCTCTTGAAATTCCCTCTTCTCTACTAAGATCTCTTCTATCCTTAGGAACTTGCT
>JAPEBW010000676.1:0-42778 GCA_027405785.1 Ophiocordyceps robertsii
AAGATTCTACAAACACTTACGCACTTAATTCTTTATTAATCAATTCTAGCTAAAATCCTGCCTTATATAACATCGACTCCTCTATTATGTAATACTACGTGATCTCCTAATTTCCCTATAATTTCGCTGCTGCTCTAACCTTTAACATTTTATAAAGGCCGTTTAAGCACTATAAGGCCTTAGTATAAAGCGGGATAAAGGCATAGTAGTAATTTATAAACTTAAGGAAGCTTTAAACGCCCTTTATATTCCTTAGCGCTTACTATATTTAAATAGCTTAGATCTTCTTTAAGTCGTACTAAACCTTACCCTTAGCCTATATAATAAAACCTAAGTACTTTACTTTTTTTATTATAAAGTCGTATTTCCGTAAGTTTAGTATAAGGCCTACTTTTTATAACTTTTTAAGCACTTTTACTACTTTATCTTAATAGTTATAAAGCGACCTTAATAAGTAAATTAAAATATTATTTATATATACTATAACGAACTTATAAAGGTAGTCTTTAAGCACTTAGTTAATATAGTATTAAAAGGTAGCTAGCGTTTTTATAAGGCTAAATAAGTATACTTACTATTTAAATAGTTTAAACCTCGTTTAAAAGGCCGTCTTAAACTTATAGCCCTTTATAATTTTAATCTTATAAAACGCTATAACGATATTAAGCTTTATAAACTAATATACTTTCGCTAATATCTTTAGCGTTTTTATAATTAATAGTAGTATATACCGGTCCTTTTTTATAATTATATTTAAAGCTTAGTAGTTATAATAAAAGCATAGTAAGCTATTAACCTTTCTTATAAATAATACCGGCGCCGCGGCTAATAAACTGCTTAAGCGGATAAGGTTTGCTTTTAGTAGCTTATTTAAAGTCTTCCGGAGGATAAGGAGTTCTTCCTTTAATATATTATAAAGAGGCCTTTATAGTAATAGCAGCTCCTTACTATCTTTATTTAAAGTAAGATAAATCTTATAGTCTACGCTTAGTTAAAATAAGGGTTACTTAAGTGCCTTTATAGGTGCGAAAAGGTTTAAATAAGCTTATAATACTTAAGCTAAGATATAGTCTGCTAAGTTAACCGGCGTTTTTAGCTAAAAGACCCTCTTTATATCTTTTATTATAACTACCTTTATATTAAGCGCTTATTATTGCTTTTAGTTATCCTTTTAAGCCTTTTTTTATCGGCACTTTACCGCGAAGATAAAGGCGCTTATTAGCTTCGCCTTTTAAATATTTATAATCTTCGCGGCTTCTTTTAATCCTTAAAGGCCGATTTAAATCCTTACTTTTTTATACTAAATTTAATCCCCTTTAGTATTATAAACTACTTTATTTTTCTTTATTTACGGTCTCCTTAAAAACATATCGTAGCTTAACTTTAGTACTATATAGGCAAATATCTATTTTAAGTGCTTATTAATCTTTATCTTAAACACTATAATCCCCTTTATTTAAAGCGTTAGTACGTCCTTTAAAAAAGGCTATAGTAGCCTCCTTATCTTATCTATAAAGGGTATTTATAGCCTTATCGCTACCCCCTTACTTATTATAATATAGTAGTTATAGCTTATATTTATAAGTATATTAAGCCCCTTTTTCTTATTAATACTAACCTTAAGCAGTATTAAGTTTAGTATAAGGTACTTCTTTATTAACCTTTAAGCTATTTACTATTTCTCCTTTTTTCTTAGCGCTTAACTTTATATTAAGGTTCCTTTTTTCTTAAATCGGAATTTACTTCGGTTACCTTTTTAGTTATAGCTATAACTACCTATAAAGTTCTTTCTTTCTTCTTTTTATAAAAGCAAGCAATATACCTTATTGCCTTATAAGTAAAATACCTTTATATATTAAGCCGGCTTTATCCTTTTCTTAGCTAAGTTATAGTATTAATTTTACTTATTAAAGTATTACCCTTTAAGTCTTTTTAGTCTTAAGTTACCCCCTTTATTACCTTCTTCTAGCTTTAAAACGGCTACTTAGTTTACTAAACCCTTTTTAGCTTTACCGCGATTTACGCTACTTAATTAGTATATACTAAGAAACTTAAGGTTAAGAGGTCGATTATTACGAGTACCTCCTTAAGGTAAAGGCTTAAGGCGCTCTTTAAGAATATAATCTATATATTATATAGCTACGAACCCCCTCCTACCTTAAAGAGCCTTTACTTAAACTTAAGGAAGAACGCCGCGAATATTTAGTTCTCTCTTTATTTAATCGTGCGGATAGCCGCCGCCGCCGGCGATTAAATATCGATATTAAGGTAAATCGAATTAAGGTACTTAAGGAATTCCTATTAATTATAACCTTAATCCGCGCCGGTGCTATAATAAGTCGCTATAGTTTACTATAGCCCCGTATTTAAGTAGTTATAAATTAAGTAAAAAACCTCCTTTAAGCTTAAGAAGAAGTTTTAGTTAATCTCGTACTTTTCTTATATATATTATACTTAAAGCGTAAAGTAATACTATTAGCTATTAAATTTCCTTAGCGCTAAAAGTAGCTTTTACTAGTCTTTTTTCTTTATTGCTTCTTTCTTTATTATAAGTATTATAGCCCTTACTATTATATTATAAGGTAGTATTAAACTACTAATTAATAAGCTAGCCTTTTTTTATATATATATCTTTACTATCTTCTTTAGCTTTTATATAAAGGCCCCGAACTAGCTTATTAGCTATTAAATTTACTGCTAGCTTACTTAAACTTAGTAGCTTATTTTAATAGCCTTTACTTATAGTAAGAGAATTGCTTATTTAACCTTTATTTAAATATTAGCCTCTTTTAGCCCTCTTTCTTAAGCCTTATAAGCATAGCCTTTTTATACTAAGTAGGCTTTTTACTCGCGCTATATTATAATTAGTAAGTCTTTTTTTAAGTTATATAACCTTATTTAAAAGAAGCTTTAAATATATTAAAAGCTTATATATACTTAGTTTAGTAATATATAGCTAAATAATTATTTATTTAAAGCTAAAGAAAAAAAAGGGAAATCTTTATTTAAGCTACGTAGCTTTATACTTTATAAAGGTCGCTTAAGTAGCCTATACTTAGATTAAGTTTAGGTCGAACTTAAGCTAAGTTCGGGTAAAGTCCTATACGACTTTAGCTATACGTTAGCCTAACTTTAAGTTGTTCGCTATAGTATAACTATAGCTCTTCTTATAGTATAGCTTGTAATAGTTATAAATCTATTAATAGTAAATATCTTATTATATTAAGCTGTTAATATAGTAAATCTTTTCTTATTAGTAATATAAATATAAAGTTAGCTAAATATAGCTATAAAGTTATATTTTTACTAAGCGTATATATTATATAGCTATATAGTTAAGACTATTAATTTACATTATTATTATAAGTAGCGATAGCTTTAAAATCTTAAGCTACTACTTTAATGCCTTAATCTTTAAAGGCTTATAAGTTAAAAGGTTAAAATAATTAAGGTAATAAAGTTAAGTAAGTTATAAAGTCTATATAAAGGCTATAACTTATAAAAAAGGGAGCTTTAAAAGATAATAATAGTGTTTAGCTAGCTAAGAAGGAATATATATACGAGGTGTGCCTTTATATATATATATAGCTAACCCTTATAAATAAGGGCTAGGGCTACGCCTAGGGCTCTCGCAGTAAAATAGGTGTGGGGCCCTGGCGTATGCACTCCTTATATTTGCAACAAAACCCTTCTTTCTAGCAGCCCGCAACGAGCATTATAAAAAGGCCTGGCGCAGTAATCCGTATAAAGACGATGATTAGGTACCTAGGTACCTAGGTAGGTACATATGCACCCACGAATATAGGTAGGGACCTAGGTATGCCTAGAGGCAGGTACAATACCTTCCTAGGCGGTGAGAAATGGAATGTGGTGAGCACTCGGGAAGGAGACGACAAGAGGCGACGACGCACCTTCTGCCGTGTGCATACTACCTAATTTGCTACGGTTGGGTGCGGGTGGTGCAGTACGTACCGAACTTGCCACCCACCCAACCTATGAGGGCGTGGCCGACATTACATCACCTTCATCGGCCAGAGATAAAAAGAGCCTCATCAGCCGCACCTCTCCTCTCGACATGCGCGGCCGAGCACATCTGTCGTCGCCCACCCCTGCCCCGGCTGCATACACACTTACACTACAGTACTTACCGACGACGTCCTGTACACCGAAAACAAGCAAAGACCAAGCCGCCGCCAGAACAGTGACGGAAACGGACCATGATACAGTCCTCGGCCATGGCACGCCAGCTGACGCACCCCCCGCCCCCGCGGCGCCCACGACGACAAGTTGTGACAACGACTTCGCACCTGGCGCAGCTCGGCACCGCCGTGACACAACTTCTCTCCCCCGCCCAGCCTCGTGAGCCTCGGCTGTCCCGCCAACTTCTATAACAATCCCGTCAACGCCCGGCTGTTTTCCTGCTTCTCCTCCCGCTCCTGACCCTCCCTCTCTCCCCATCGTTCGTGCTACACCATCTGCCGCTTTGCCTCGAGACCGGCGCCGTCTCTGGTCCAGACTAGAGCCTCTGTTGCTAACAATACGCTTCCTCAAGTCCATCTCGGCCACAGATTCAAGCCTGCCTCGTCCAAGGACCCAGACATCAACCCATCAGCAGACTCTCGATATGCAAGACGCTGAAAACCAAGAGGCCCGCGTCGACCCTTTCCTGTCCTCCTTCATGGGCCATTCCCGAGCTCCCTCTGCCCATGAGGCATCCATGTCGCCGCGCTCCAGCCTCTTTCGCGCCCAAGACTTTCTGTCCGTGCCTCCTCTACCGCCCTACCCATTTTCACTACATGTTGCCGAGTCTTTCACATCTTCGGATCATGGCTTCTACACCACCGCACTCGGTTCCTTCGAGGCCTCGCCCGCACCTTCGCCGACGCCTTCGACCATGGACTTTCTCGATCGAGTCCACGTCTGCGTTTCAGACACCTCTGACGCCTCTTACGACGGGACCCTATCCATGCCGCTTCCGCATTTTGCACGCCAGGCCTCGTACAACCCCCCGGAAGCCCCGAGTTTATGGCTGCGCCGAGAACATGAGCTCCTCCGCTCCGGCGACATCAGCTCATGGTCGGAGCCGACCCTGAACAACTCGAATCTGGACTCACGCGCCCTCTGGCAGCCTCAGCCGGCGACACATATGCTCGAGTCCACCTCGACCCATCATGCCCCGCGATTAGGACTCCACGTCCCGGAATATCTGCCCAACCCCGACCATCATGGCTCTCTGCGCCTCCCACCAACTTTCGACGCCTCAGTTGGTCAGGCCTTGGATCCAAGCTTGAGCCAGTCCTTACACGGCCAGCTTGATCACGGCATGTATTCCGCCCCAGTGCCCTTCTCCTACCCCCAGCCATATGCAATGTACGGACCGTCATCGCCCTTTTGCTCTTGTTCTCAGTGTAATTATCCAGCGGCTCCGGATCCTCCCGTCTTACGGCAATCCAGCCCCCTTGCCGCCCCGGCTTTGGCGCCTGAACCGGAGCATTATCTGGATGCCTCGGGCGCCGCCTGCCAACCCGAGGCGCTATTGAGCTACCCGAATGAGCATTTCTCCTTTGATACCGCCGTCTGGGCCGACTCTGCAATGCCACGCCACCTTACCAGTACTATTAGACAAGGAGTCCCTAACTTCAGCAGTGACTCCAAAGTCCTGGATCCGATCCGCCAGCATTCGAACCGACAGCCACCGACGGCTCCGTACCCAGAGTCAAAGACCAGTTCCACGTACACGGCGACGCACCCCCTGCAGGCATCCAAGCTGCTCCGCAGCGGCGCAGGCGCCACCTGGCAAACTACTGAGTTGGTGAACAGAACCGACGGGCTCCAAAGCCATCCTATGCCGGTCCCAAGTGAGAACCGATCCCGCCAGCCAAGCCTCGCCTCTCCCGTTCCCACTCAGAGGGGCCGGCGTATCGGGGTACTGCCTCAACCAGCCAAAGACAATGCTAAAGCCAAAAGGAGCGAGAGAAGCGTGTGTATCCCTTGCAAGTTGAGCAGTGTTGGTGTACGTTTGCCCCCCCCCCCCTTTTTTGTCTGCGAACTGTCGCGATCTGAGCCCAACGGGGCCCTCCTACTGATGACGACTAAACCTCTCACAGTGTGTCGCGCCGGGCGTCGAGTGCTGTCAAAGGTGCGAGAAGCGCGGCAAGGCACCGTCCTGCATCACCTATTTCTTCATGGATCTGGTCAAGAATGGCAGTACGCAGTTTACAGGTATGCAACCATTGCGTGCCCTCTCTTTCCTCGGAGTGTTTTCATTCCTCATATCCCTGTCGCCCTCTATCGTCCCTCCCCTGAGGCGCCATATTCTACGCCATATTCTAACCGGCCGCCCTGCAGAACACCATAGCATGAGCCGCCCTCTGCTCAACGACCAAGCCTGGCAAGACATCACATTTGAACAGATTCTATGCCACATCGACAGGCTCGGCCGGTGCTGCCGTATCCGGGCGGTTCGGAATAGGCAGCGCTTATATGATCTGGACTTGGAATTATGCCACAGCTTTCTCTCCAAGGCTCGCATAGGGCTAACGTCGCCGTTCCCGCTTAAGCGCTTCGTTCATGAGCAGATGGAAGGGAGCGACTATAAGATATGTGTCCGGCCCGCAGTTGGCAGCGTCGACGACACGCCCCAGTTACTGGCCAACTTCGATGACAAGCCCGACCCCGTCACGTACTGGCTCGTCCGTGGCCATGGCTTCGCCAGGCAGAGGCTCGATATGGAGAGCGATGCGTATGGCACACTGCTGGCGCGCTTCTTATCTCTAATATTTGGCCGGCAGATTGAGTACGCCGCGTTCCTCGACCTACACAAGCACCTGCCCCATCCCAAGAGCATCTCGGCCCAAGCAGTCGTGTGCTTTGCAGAGCAGCTCTTCGGGCTACGCTGGCGCGTGGGCCTCGATCGCCGCCGCCTCGCCCGCCTGCTGCCCCACGGACGCTGGGCGCAGGGCGAGGCCGACAGACTCCATGTCCGCATCGACAGGGACACGGGTCTTTGCAAGATTTTCTACTTTTGCCTCTGCCACCTGCGTCCGAAACTGACCAGGAGGCAGTGGGGCAACGACGGCCCTTCCCTCGGCGACAGACGGCACCAGTACGCGGGCACGCGGCGCGCCGTCGCCGAGACGGTTCCCAAACAAGACAGCCCCGATGCTTTTGAAGACTGGATGCGCCAGGTCGACGCGCTGATTGATGAGGCGGATCTGCAGGAGCAGGCTGCCTCGTAGTTGGTCGCCGCGGTTCACGTCTCGGCAGAGGCAGAGGCCGTTGTTGCGTGGTGCCTCGTCGAGAAGGGTCGGAATCGATGATGTGCAAAGTGTGGCCTTTCATGTGGCCAGACTGGGGACTATTCCTCGTCTCTCTCTCTCTCCATCTCCTCAAGCTGGGCTCGAGGCGCGTCACGGATCACGGTGTCATGATGGAATGCCGGAGCTTTTGCATTGAAAAGGGATGGGAAACACCCAACAAACCGTGGACGACGGAAAATGTCGCCACAGGGGTTCGCGGAAAAGTCAGTCGACAGGACAGAGAGCCACTTTTCCTCATCGCCTCCCTCCTTGAGCCCGTGTGCTGTCAATTTGTGCCAAGCAGTGACTCCCGTGTTGAACAAGATCAAACTAGAAAGAAAGAGCATCTCGCCAACCCTCACAGGAATCGTTGCGGGACTGATGACGTCGCAGCCTCTCCTCCCTCATCCCGGACGCAGCACCTCGAATAGCAACCACCAAGAGGAAGGAGAAGGGCTTTGGCCGACAAGATGCAAATAGCAGGGGCGCACAAGGACCCACAAGCCGCAAACCTGTGCGACTGCGCCGCTTCCCGGCCGCGAGCTAGACACCCCGGCTTGGGCCCCCCCTCCGGGACCTCCTGTTTTCTTTTCCTTCAGGCCACTCTCCACGCCGACTCACTGCGCCCGCCATGCCGTCTTGTTGCGCCTGCGGTCAAGCCGCCGCCTCCTTTTCCAGTGCCCTGACGGTGCCGGCGAGGTCCGAGATGGAGGCCTGGGGGTTCTTGCCCTGATAGTCGGCAATGGCGGCCTTGATGGCGTCTTCGGCGAGCATGGAGCAGTGTACTGGTGGGGCCGTGGGTGGTCAGTCTGGTGCTTGATGGGAAGGGCCGCCGCGGCGGCGACGAGGATGACGGGGGACACGTACGCTTGACGGGGGGGAGGCACAGCTCCTTTGAAATGTCGACGTTGCGGATCTTGGAGGCATCCTCCACTGCGAGGGGAAAGACACGTTAGAGTCGGGACGTGGAAGTCGTAGGCGGGGCGGCCAGGCGAAGAGACGCAGACTCACATCGCATGCCCTTGACCAGTGTTGTCAGATAGCTGGAGCTGGCAATGGCGGAGCCGCAGCCAAACGTCTTGAACTTTGCGTCGGTGATGGTGCCCGTCTTCTCGTCCACCTTGATCTGCAGCTTCATGACGTCGCCGCACGCGGGGGCGCCGACAAGCCCCGTGCCGACCGAGGGGTCCGACTTGTCCATGGACCCGGGATTCCGCGGGCGGCTGTAGTGGTCGATGAGTACGGGCGACGTTAGCTTTTGGAGCCGACATGCATGACCACAGGGCGTCACCGCACTCGCGGGGCGGGGACGAGGGGGCGAGGACATATCTTTGTCATGGTAGAAGCGCCGGGCGGGCACGCGCGAGGCCATGACCGCAGCCATGGGCGACGGCATGGCGCGGATGGGGCGAAAGGGAGCTCGCAGCGGGAGCATGATGGCGAGCGGCTGCGACGATGGCGATGATGGGTCGTCGGGGTAGGAATGCAGTTGGCACGGCAGAGGGATCGGCTTGATGCTCGGTGATGGGTGGCGAGGCGGAAATGGTATCAGCAGAGGCCGTGGTTGATTCGAAACTGGAAGGGGTGAGAAGAGGAAAGGGAGAGGGAGATGGAAGAGGGTAAGGAAAAGAAGTTGTGTGTGGGTTTACGGACAGCGGTTTGGATGGATGGAGGGATGGCTGACGCTGGCTGACTCGGACAAACCAACGGGGTTCCGGCTGGCGGGAGATTGATAAAGAAATGATGGCAAAAAACGCCGAGGGAGCTTGCAGAGCAAAACGGCGTGCTCACGTGACTGCCGGCTTCGCGTCCACCCCTCACTACAAAAGCCGGGTCGTCGGCGTCATGACGTGTGCTGTGCTTGACAGTGCGCATTTACATGGTGACGAAGAGACGGGCTGGCCCAATTGCGACAGAATCTACAGTGCGTACACGGTGACGAATGACAGGCGAGGGTTATCTAATCTCTGGCTTCAATGCGGGGCCGCATTGTGACACGGGTACCCGTGTCTCTAAAATTCTATAGGTACTTTCCCACGGGTACTTATAGAATTAGATAATTAAGCATTATATATATTATTATACTAATCTATACCTACCGTAGGTATTTTTATCTTACGCTAAAAGTAGACTTTCTTTTTTTTACTTAATTAATAATTTAAAGATACTTTTTTTTTAATAAAGTAAGACCTTTATTTTTTTTAAGTATTTTTACTAACTTTCTTAGTTAAATAAAAGCTAAAAGAGCTTTTTTTCCGTGCTTAAGAGGTCGATTTAAAGTTAGTTTTGCTTTTAAAAGAGTATATTTATACTTAGCCTCTTTTATTACTACCTTTTGCCCCGTTACCGCCGCGATAATTATAGCCGCGATTACTATAGCTATAATATAGCGCTTTAATTAATATATAGCTTTTATTATGCGAATACTCCTTATTCTTTTTACTATATTATTCTTACCCGCGTTATTAAGCCTTTTCTATTTCTTATTAGTACTATTAGTACTATTAGATAATTTAAAAAAAGTAAAAAAATAAGGTAGCTTAATATATATTTAGTTAATTTAATAGGCGTTTTATTTAAATAATTGCGGTTTAAACTATATATATATAAATAAGGTAAAAAGATATATATTAATTTTAATACTTATAAGCTCCTTTACTTTAACTAAGTAAAATAGACTACCTCTTTAATAAAGATAATTTAAAACTAAGATATAAGTATAAGCCGCGTTAAATAAAAAAGGTCTTAAGGTATACCTTATTAAAATAACTAAGGCGGCGATTTATTATACTTATTAATTATACTAATCGTTAAAACTTATCGTTTAAATTAATTTTAATTGCTCGAACTTTTTAAAAACTCTTTTTTTTTATGCTTTTTAAGGGAAAAATAAACTCTTTTTCCTTTCTTACCTTTTTTTTTTATAAAAAAAATAAACTTATCTCCTTTTATCGCCTTTATATCCTTATTTATTAGTTTAGCATTACTCCTTTTTTTATATTTTTTTAATAAATACCTATTAATCACGCTTCGTTATTTTAAGCCGCTTTTACTACTTTTTATAATAGGCTTTAAAGTAAAATAAAGCCACCTTATTATTCTTATTAAGACCTATAAAATCTTATTAAGTATTAAACTTAAACGCTATAAATAATTAGTATAAATAATTAATATAAAGATAAAGATATAAGAACTTACTTACTTCTTTAAATACTATAAAAGATTAGTCTTAGCGTCTTAGTATACTAATAATATCCTTTAGTATAACTATATCTCGCTTTAAGATAATAATACGCTTTAATATAATAGCGATATAGCTAATAGCTATTTTTAATTAGTATAAAGATAAGTATAATTTAAGTATTAACGTACCTTAAACTATTATTAAAAGCATGCTTTTTAAATACTCTTAAAGTATATTTATCGCTATAGCTTATATATAGTAGCTACTATGCTTAGAAGTTAAGTTAAAAACAATCTCTTAAATAAGTCGTATAAATAGTACTTAAGGAATAATTAGTTAAGTAGATTTTTAAAGTCGTCGAATTTCCCTTAAAGTATAAGCTATAAAAAGGTTAATACTAAATAAAAATAAAAAAATAAAATAAAAAACTTACTACTTAGCTTAAACCGTCTTTTTTAAGGCGTAACCCTTAGTAAACTATTATTACTAAGAAGTTATTTATTACCTTTTTTAAGCCTTTTGCCCTTAGTAAGCGGCTGCTTACTTTTAATAAGCGGCTGCTTGCTTTTAGTAAGCGGCTGCTTGCTTTTAATAAGCGGCTGCTTATTTATAGTCGGCGGCTACTTACTTATTATAGATTAATTCTTAGGATTCTTTTTTTACTTACCGCTTAGGAAATTCGAAGAGTTATTTAAGCCTAAACTAAAGTTATTACCTTATATATTTAGTGTATTTTAAATAACTTAAGTCGGTATAAATATAAATACTATAGATTAAGCTATTAAGTAAAAAGATTATTATAATTAATTAGTATAAGCCGAATATAAATAAGAAAGAACTTATTATTATTATAACGTTAGTAATATCGTTAAAGTATAATATAAAGTAAAAAAATAATATAAAGTAAAGAATAGTAAGCGGCGCTAAGGAATAGCTAATAAGCGCGCTAAAACTTTTACTTAACGATTTACTAAACTAATTAAAGCGCTTTAAAAAAAATAAGGCGTATAAAGTAAATGTTTATCTTTATATTGCTACTAAAAAATCCTCTTTTTTTTTCTTAACCTATATTTTAAAATAACTATAAAAGAAAGTAAGTAAGTAATACTTAACTATAATATCTTACTTTTTACTTCTTTTAATCTATTTTTACTTTTATAGTACTACGTTTTACGTTTTCTTAGTATAGATAGTAATAGTCTATATATATAAGGTAAATTTTTAAGCTCTTTATACTAATCTTTTATACTAATTCGTTTTTTTTAAGCCGCTTACTTAAGTCTACTTTAAAAAAGAGGAAGTTAGTAAATAAGCTCTTAGCAAACGCCTATATAAAGAAATCGTGCGATTAAGTTTAAAGTATAATAAAAAACAAGTAGCTTTTTAAGAAAAGTAAGAATATAATACGCTAAGCGATCGCCCGGGCAAAGAAAAAAATCATAGTATTAGCTTAGTAAGTAAGCTTAGATTTAGCAGCTTAATCTACTTTACTTAAAAAAGAGGCTCGAGCTATTAAGAGCAAATAGTAAGTTATTACTACCTTTATTATATTTATTATTTATACTAACTAATTCTTTAGTATTAAACTTAGCTAATACTTAAACTAAGTTTAGGATAAGCTTTTTTTTTATTAGATAAAAGCACTAATATTATTAATAGCAATAACTTAAACTTTAACTCCTCTCTTTAAGAAGACGTTTAAATTAAGAACGAATTTAAAGTACTAAAATATAATAAGATTAGCTTTATATTAAATAAGCTTAATAAGAAGTTAAAGTTTAGTAGTAAGTAAAGTATAAGCGATATAATAATAAGTATCTATAAGGCTATTATATAAGAAAAAATAGTATGTTTTTTTTACTACTTCTTTTTACTTTTTATATTATTACTAATTGTTATAGGCTGGGCCTTAGATTAGGCCCGGGCTGTATATATATAACCGACCCTTAATAGGCGTGGTTAATTAACTAGCTAGCAGCTTAGTTAATTCGTCTTTTTTTACCCTGCCGCCGTTTAACGTAGTGGTTTAATTAAATAGCTACCCCGCAGCAACGAACAGTAGCATAACTACTGCTTTAGCCCTATTAAGGCCGACTTATTATAGTTAACTAAGCTATAATAAAGGGTCTTAGGTTCGAGACCTACCGACGTACTAATAAGGACGGCCTAAGCTTATAGCTATAAGAGCTGCCGGCTAGGGGAGACGACTTATTAGCCCTGCTTAAGGGCGGCGGGGTAAAGAGGGGGTAGTATTACGGGCTGGGCCTTAAATTAGGCCTAGGCTACGCCCGTATAACCGACCTTTAATAGGCGTGGTTAATTAACTAGCTAGCAGCTTAGTTAATTCGTCTTTTTTTACTTTACTGCCGTTTAACGTAGTGGTTTAATTAAATAGCTGCCCCGCAGTAACAAACAGTAGTATAACTACTGCTTTAGCCTTATTAAGGCCGACCCGTTATACTAATATTGCTTAAGACAATAAAGCTTTATTATTTCGTTATATTAAAGATAAGCTTATAATTGCTATTAAGTCGTTAGGTATTAAGCTATATTTACTTAAAATATACTTAGATTTAGTGCTTTAAGTAATAAAAGACGCTTAGTAAAAAAGAAGAAGTAGTAAGTAAGTTTTTTTTCTAAACTTTTATTATAGTCTTTTATACTAACTTTTAATAGCCCTCCTTTTACTATTTATAGCCTTAATGTTTTTTTACGTAGCGAACTTTTTACTTAGTTCGTTTTATATTAAGCGATAAGACTACTTCTATAATAAGTCTTTTTATTAAAAAGATAGCTTATATAAGTTTTAAACTCTATTTATATTAATTAATTATACTAATCTCTTTATAGGAGAAACCTTAGTATTTAACTTAAGCCTTAACCTAGCTAATAAGCCCCTTAAGTAAGGACTTATCGCTAAGTTAGCTAAAGCTTATTAAAGATCTTTATAGTCCGGACTATTTACGGCTATATAACTAAATATTAAGGAGAAAAGAGAGTTTAGGATAGTTTACCGGGCCTTACTTATCTTTAGCGCGAGATTAATTAGTTTCTATAGTTAAAAATTAAAAGAGGCTTTTTAGTATTTAAGGGGTATATAAAGGAATAAGAGCATAGTCTTTTTTAGTTTCTTATAAGTAGGCTAAGGGGTAAGAGTTTAGCCTTATTTCGGATGCTATTAATAAAAAGCTAGGTTATACTTAACTAGAAATTCTAAATAAAATATTAAGCTAGTCTTACCTTATAGTAGTATCTTGCTTAATATTATTAAAATAAGTAATTAGGTATAAGAAGCTCCTATAAAGAGTTAGTTACTAAATTTAAGGAATATATATCTTAGATCTTTAAAGAGGGAAAGAAGGGAATCTATTATTTAATTATTATATCTTCTTATAATCTTTTGTTTTTAATATAAGGTTACGCTTAAAACTTAATTTATCCTTATTAAAGGGTGCTTAAGACTTAATTTATTTTTATTAAAGGGTGCTTAAGACTTAATTTATTCTTATTAAAGGGTATCTACAACTTTATTTATCTTTATTAAAAGGTAGTCTACTTCGCTTAGCTAAAGTACTAAGAATAAAAAGCTTACTATGCTTTACTATCTTTCTTATAAGCTCTTTAGATCTTAGTTATCCCTTATTTACTTAAAAATAAAGAATCCTTTATCTTATCCGCTACTTATATATTAAGGAGTTTATTTTTAGACTTATTTTAGTTAAGATAGGCTATTATCTCCTCTTTAGTTTACTTTCTTAAGCTAACTAGCATTAAATAGTACTTATTTATCTATTTTTAATTAAGGCACTATACGTAGCTTACTTTATTATAACGTTAAAGGAGACCTATTGCCTTTTAATACTATTAATTAGTCTTAACGCTACTTTAAGGCTGCTTTTTATATTAAGCCTCTCTTATTATAGTATATCTTTAGTAAATAGCTTATAGATTATTATACCGGATTAATACCTTTAACGCTATTAATACCTTTAATACTACTAGTGCCTTTAACGCTACTAGTGCTTTTAATACTACTAGTACTTTTAATACTACTAGTACCTTTAATACTACTAATGCCTTTAATACTACTAGTGCCTTTAACGCTACTAGTGCCCTTAATGCTATTAATACCCTTAATGCTATTAATGCCTTTAACGCTACTAATACCTTTAATACTATTAGTGCCCTTAACGCTACTTAATATAATATATCTATATACTATAATTAGTATAGCTTTAAGGTTATACTATAACTTATTATATAATATTTACTATATTTAAGCGGTGCTTTTTTCTTTAACGCTGCCTTAATTGCTTTAAATATATAAAGCTCTTACTATTACGGAGTAAGTAAAGGCTAGTATATAGGTGCCGTCCGTAGTATTATAATAACAAGCTATAAAGAGCCTGCCTATATACGGCAGGTCCGTAGCTATATATATAGACCCGGCCCTCCTTATATAATAAGGCTTAAGCTATAGCCTAAGTTCTTATAACCCTATAAGTTAAAGACTTTAATATAATGCCTCCGCTCCCTATACTACGCTATATAGTTTAAAGGTATTATAAAGGGCTACTAGCTATTATAAAGCGCTGCCCGGTCTGCGGCCCGGTAAGCGCTAAACCCGTATTATAGTAAGTAAGGCCGTATAATATTAAGTTTAATAGCCTTACCCGCTGCCGCCGGCCGCCTTTAATTAAGCGGCTACCTATTAAGAGGCCCGTTTACTTATTAAGCAAGCACTTTATCCGCCTTAAATAGCCCGGTAGCGTATTAAGCGGCCTAAGTATTCCGCGCTTTAAGTTAAGGACTAAGGGGTATAAATACCCCGTCCCTTTACCTTTAACCCTCCCTTTCTTCCTCCTCCTTTTAGACTAGTAATAACTATAATAATAGTAGTAGTAATAATAGCGGTAGTAATAGCAATAGCAATAATAATACCGTAAGTGTTGCCTTTTAGTATATAGAGTAAATGCCTTTAAGCTAACCCTTATAAAAACAATATATTATCTATATTATTAGTACTTACGTTAAAGCTCCTTAACGATATTAAGCTTAAGGGCCGTACCTATACCGCTACCGCCGCCTATATCGCCGCCGCCTCCTTAGCTACGCTTATGCTTATAATACCCCTATAAGTAACTATACTATCGCCGGCCCTTACGACTTTACCTTTTAATAGCCCCCTTACTACCCTTAAGACCGCTAGGTTAAGCGCTATAAGTCCGCTCCTTTAAGTACGCTATCTTTATACTAACCTATAACTTAGTATAAGCAGTAAGTATTGCCCGGCGCTGCTTATAATAAGTCTTATATACGCTATTTATTAAGCGGCTACGCTTACTATAAGTAAGTAAGTTACTTTAAGAATAGCTACTTTACTTACGCCTATACTAGCTACGCTTATAAAGCGGCTCCGGCCGTCCTTATTACTACTAAGATAGCTTAAAAGGCTAACCTTAATAATAAGGCGGTTAAAGTATAATTAAAAGCCGCCGCCGCCGCTTACTATTACTTACGCTCGCTTAAGCGGATAGGCTATATACTTAAGTAAGTCCCCCCCTCTTTTTCTTTCTCCCTCCTTACTACGCTTACTATAGCGACTAGCACTAACTATCCTTAGTTAAAAATACCGCCTTTATAGCGCTATTAGCGGTGCCCTTATCCGTCCCCGCTGCCCTTATCTTAGCTATTTATACTATCTATAGTAGCGCCACCGCCGCTCTTTTTAACCTCTTCGCCGCCGCCGCCGCTTAAATATCCGGGCTAAAAGGCTTTCTCCGCGCTTTAAAGGCCGCCGCCGCCGCCTTTAAGGAGGAAGGGGAGGAGGAGGAGGGGGAGGATAAAGATAATAACGAGGAAGAGACTAAAGACGAGGATAAGTAGCGTAAGCTTTAGTCGCCTAGGCTAAGTAGCCTTAAATATAACTTCTTTTTCCCTTCCGCTTTATAAGACGCTATAAGTAACGAAAAGGCTAAAGTTACCTCCCGTTTCCGCTTAAGGGGGAGCTGCTAGTCGCTAAGCTTATTGTTTTTATTTACTAGCTTATAAAAGGCCTTAAACTTATTTAAAGCGTTAATGCCTATAAGCTCTTATACGGGCTCTTAAGTTAGGTTTAAGTAGCTATATTACTTAATAAGCACCTCCCGCCGCTTACCTTTACTTACTTTTCTTTAATAAGCTACTCTTACCTTTTTAATTATAAATTCCTCTTCCCCTTTAATTAAGATTGCGGGGGGCTAAAGGTTTATAACTACTTAATTAAGTAAGGGGTCTTAAGCCGCTTAGCGTAATAAGTCTACGTTAATCTTATTATATATCCTTAAAGGTAACCCTTTAAGCTTTATAACCTATAAACTAATAACTCTTTAAACTATAAACTTTATATATAGCTAGTTAAGCTTTTTCTTTAAGCGGCCGGATTAGTAGTTATAAAGGTCTAACTAGACTTTATCCCTTAGTATAAAACTCTTTACCGGAGACTTAAACTTATTAGCGTGCTACTCTTAATCCTATATAGCCGCCGCTATTACCGATTAATAATAGTCTGTAGTCTCCTTAAGTTTTTAAATAAAGCGAGTAGCTTAAGCCTTTAGTAAGGCGGCTAGGTGCTTTTCCGCCGCTATATCCGCTGCTTAAGGTATTAAAGAGGGGGGTTTAAAGCCGTATAATACGAAGAAAAAGGTTATACTAATAGACGCTTAAGGCCTGCTATTTAAGGCAAGCTACGCGGCTAAAAGCTAACGGTCTTAGTCTGCTTAGTTTTAAGCTACTATAGCTTATAAGTAAGCCTATACCTTTTAATTAACGCGTTTTAGGCCTTTATTAGTTTATAGGTAATACGCGGAGCTAAGTAGCTAAGTAACTTAAAGTAGCTTATAGAGGTGCTGCTAAAAGCGCCTTATTTAGTTAAAGCCTTTATCGCTCGTAATTAAAGTAGGCTAGCTATATATCCGCGCTTAGCACTAAAGGAAACGTTTTATATATACCTTTACTTTTATAAAGGGCATTAGCTTAAGTACTACTTCTTTATTAAGGCGGTCTTTAATAACCTATATATAGCGATTCCCCCTTAATATAAGCGGAAAGTCCGTTATAAAATCTATTTAAATATATATTTAAAACCGGTCTAAGATCGGTAGCTATTTTAAAAGCCTCTTATAAAGCGCTTGCTAAATCTTTATATAGCTATAAATATTATAATTATAAAGGAAGCGGCGTATATAGTGCTATATAAAGGGCTAATAAAAGTCCCTCGCAAGCCTTACCGCCGTGCCTTATTAGCCGGGGTAGCCGATAATACTAAAGTTATAGATTAGCTATATTAGCTTCCCCCGGAGCTCGTTTCTTAGCTTATCCTTTAGCGGAGCGTTCCTTTTATTAGCTTTTATCGTATAAAAGGCGCCTAGCACCTATAACCTACCCTTTTAGCGGAGGTGCCCCCTTAAGTTAATATAGCAGTCCGCTACTTATACCTTTAATTGCAGCTTCGGATTTAAAGAACGCGCGCCGGATTCTATAGCGCGCTATACGCTCTTATATATACGGTCTTAAGAAGCTAGCCTATCTTAAAAACGCTAAAGGCCCTTATCTTAAAAGATCCTCGCTACTTAAGCGCCTAGGCCTACTTAGTCCCTTAAACTTAGCGCTTAAAGAGGCGTTAGTAAGGAGGGCGGGATACCCGCCTTTAATATAGCGGGCGGGTCTACCTTATTAAATAAGGGGGTTAAAGGCTCCTTAATAAGGGCACTAAATAAGGGGGTCGAAGGTTTTTTAATAAAAAAGACCTTAATATATATACGTAACGCCGCTTATAGAATAAGCTATAGATCCCGCGCCTTAATATCCGCGTTTATAGTATAGTCTTAATCCTACCGGGAAAGCGCGTTTAGGACGGCGGAGTCCCGACCCGGCCTATACTTAATCTAAAAGTTAAAGCGGGATAGGTACTTAGCTTAACGGGCCTACTACTTAAAGAGGTGCTAGCGGGTTATAAAATACTTAAGGTTCCGGTAGTTTATAAAGACTTTAAAGCTCTTATAACTATAAAGCTCCGCTTACTATTACTTAAGATAGCTAATAATAGTAAGTATCTCTTTATCGTAAATAGTATAGTTCCTTTCCGCTAAAGTTAGCTTCTTTAAGTAAAAGGCTATAAGCTGCTTCCGCCCTTTTACTTTTTATAAAAGTATGCCTTTAAGCGCTTAGCCGCTATAGTCCGCTTTTACTATAGTAATACGGTTAAAATCCTATTAAAGTAGTATTAAGGCCTGTAAAAATAGGTCTTTAAGCGTATAAAACGCACCTTTTTATATAGGTCCTTAATAGAAAGCTACAATTTTTCTTATAATCTCGTTTAACGGTATAACGATTTTAAAAAACTTATAGATAAATATATAGTAGTAATTAACGAAGCTTAAAAAGCTCCGTATACTAGTTTATATTATTAAAGCATCTTAGTCTTAAATTGCTTATATTTTAACGGGGTCCGCTTAAATACCTATACCGGTATAGATTATAAACTTAAGGTACTTTATATGCTTAACCTTAAACTCGTACTTATCCGGATTAAGGTATAAGCCGTATAGGTAAAGGCGGTCTAAGACCTTCCGTACTTTTTATATATAGTCCTTATATAAGCCGCTGCTATAAATAAGAATATTATTAATATAAGCGGAGGCGAACTTATTAAAGAAGTCGTAAAAGACGTTATTAATATAATGTTAAAAGGTAGCCGGGGCCTTAGTAAGACTAAAAGAGGTTATTAGCTACTTAAATAGGCTATAATAAGTATAAAAGGCCGTCTTTTACTCTTTACCCTCTATAATTTATACTTTATAAAACGCTTATATAACGTTAAGCTTAGTAAACTACTTCGCCTTTAATAAGTTATAAAGCGTATTAAAGATTAAGGGGAGCGGGTAATAGTCTAGCCGCGTAATTATATTAAGGGCTTAATAGTTATAGCAAAAGCGGATTCCGCCTCTTAGTTTCTAAACGAAGAGCACTAAGGCGCTTACCTTAAAACTGCTTGCTTAGATAAACCCCTTATTTAAAAAGTCTTAAAAGGTCTTTTTAAGTACTAATAACTCGGCTTAGGATATGCTATATAGCGGCTTAAAAGGCGCGGAGAACTCCTTTCCTTACTTATCTATACGGATAAGGATCTTATAATCGACTCTTAGCTTATAAAGGTTAAGCTTATCGGCTTTATACTTTATAAAGAGCGGTAATAAGTCGTAAAAGCGCTAAGGGATTACCTTTTATAAGTTTATAGGCGATTTTAGCGTCTTAGTCTTTAAAGCATTATTAATATCCGTAAGGCTTATAGTATAGATCGCCGTATTAATAGCAGCCTTGCCTTTTTAGCGTGCGAGCCGTTTAACCGTACTTATAAAGACTAAAGCAAGCACCTTAATAGTATTAGCTAGCCTTAATATAGCCCCTATCTCCTTAAAGGCGCTATTAATATAGCGTAGCTATATCTCCGCTAAGCTAAACTATAGCTTTTTTTAGTGCGGAACCGAGAAGGACTGCGTATATATAAGCTAAGGCTTCTTTAAGATTAAAAGGAATTTAAGCTCCGGGATTATATATACTACGATAAGCCTTAAGCAGCTAGCTACTTCCGCAGCTAGCTAAGTAATACCTTTAATCTTTATACCCTTTATTATGCTTAAGGCGCCTTTTACTTAGCGCGGGGTAATCCTTTTAATAAGCACTTATATTTAATATATAAACGCCTTATCTACTATAGCATAGCACTAACATCCCTTATCTATAAAAGCGGTAAGAGATTCGGATTAATTAAGCATAACCTATATTAAAGTAAGATTCTCCTTTATATAAGCTGCTAGCTCTTACCTTACCTATGCTAATAACTATAGCTCTAGGGCCTATCTTTGCCCCGGAGCTATTTTTTTCCCTCCGCCTTATAAGGGGCGGGGTCCTTATCGTTTAAGGCGAGCTAAGGTAGTATATCGACCGCTATAAAGCGGATTCCTATAAAAAGACGCTTCGCCGGCTTATATAAGCACTTTATAGCAAAGTAAGAGCCCGCTCCGTAGTATAAGCATCGGCTATTAGTATATCGTTTTTAAATCTTGTCGCTAAGGACCTATTTCGCCCGCTGCTAAGAGGACTAGCCCGCTAGCATAAAAAAAGTTAAGGTTATAGATACTTTCTTTAAGCGTTTCGCGCGGTCGGTCCTTATTATAATTATAAAGGTATCGCTATTAACGTTAATAGTAAGCGCGTTTTATAAAAGGGGGGTAACCTTATCCTTATTATATAAAGTGCGCTTTTATAACTTCTAAAAGCGAGGCGTTTATTTATAACCTTAAGCTACTTTTATAAGGCGGCTAATATACTTACTATATATAAATAGCATAATAATAAGGATAAGTAGCTTACGGAGTGTTAAAGTAATTAAGTTCCGTAGCTATATTAGCTTCGCGCTATCTTCCTATATTATAGTACCCGCCGCCTAAAAGAGGGTTTCCTTAAACTTAAGGAGGAACTCCTTAAAGGACTATCCGTCCCTTTATCTAAAGGTGCGTAGCCTATCCTATGCTTTTTCTTATTTCTATATATTGCTAAACGCGTAGATAAAGTGCTAGAAAAAGTCTTAAGGGTCCCGGGAGCTATTATAGCCCCCTTCTTCTTAAAAGCCCGCGATCCTCTATATTTAAGGCTCCGGTAGCGTATATAAGAGCGCGTACTAAACGGCGCTCCGGCCGCTATTAAGGCCGTATTCCTCGTTAGTATAGTATTTCGCCTATAGCCGGCTAAAGAAGAAGTAAAAGCTTTCCGGCTTCCCGTCCTATATTAGCTATCCGAGCGGCTTCCGCACTATAGTAATTATAAGCGCCGTTCTTAGCGCGGCTAATACTATAAGGGTTAAAATAGGCTTTATAGTCGGCCCCCTTAATACGGCGAGGAAGTTATCCTTTTAGCCGGCCGATATACCCTTTAACGCCTTTAAGGCGTTCCGTAATAACTTTATAATAGCGTCGTCCCGCTCCGCTTAAGGCGGAGCTCTTGCTATTATACCGTCGAATAAGTCTATAATTAATAGCTTATACTATTATAAAGTAGGTAAAGGCTAGTATATAGGTGCCGTTTATAGTATTATAATAATAAGCTATAAAGAGCCTGCTTATATACGGTAGGTCTGTAGCTATATATATAGACCCGGCCCTCTTTATATAATAAGGCTTAAGCTATAGCTTAAGTCCTTATAACCTTATAAGTTAAAGACTTTAATACTTATTAAGTGCTTAATTATAAAATACTTAAGTTAGTAGCTATTTAATTAAGCAGTCGACGAGGCTTAAGTAGTAATTAAGGACTTTTATTATATATAAGATACTACTATATATAAAAGTATTTTAAATAAAAAGGTTAATCTTACTATAAAAAAGCTTAAAGCGTATAAACATAAAGAAGACTTAAAGTTTAAGAGAATATACTAGTATAGCTTAAGAGGTTCTCTTTTAAAAGTAGCTTCTACTACTTTTTAACTTTTTATAAAGCTTAATAAGATATTTAGCCTTATATAAAACGGTAAAGTGCTCTTAAGAGCTTAACTAATATACGGATTTATTGCTTAGCTTAGTTTAATCGTAGCTCCTATATTTAATTAAGCAATATATGCTTAATAGACCTTTAAGCTTTAAAGAAATTTAATATAGATTTCTTAAAATAACTCTTTAATAGCTAATAAATACCCTTAACTCTTAAAGTAACTACGTTACTAAAATAAGTATGCCGATTAACCTAAGCCTTAATAAGCTTCTCTTTATAAAGGTTAAGCTAAGTAGTCTTAATATAGCTAACCTTGTTAAAGAATTTTAGTAAGTAGCGTTTTTTAAGCTCTTTAACGTTTTAATCGAAGGTTATTTCGTTTAGTAAGCATATAATTAAATTTTAATAGTTAAAGAACATTTCTTAATCTTTAGTACTATTATTCTCCTCTTTTAATTAGCGTTAGATAAAGCTTAGCTAATAGTAATAAAGGACTGCCTTATTTATATACTAAATATATAAAAGCGAGATTATAGCTAAGAAGCAGTTAGCTATAGTATTAATATAAGTAAGGTAGCGATCTATAAAAATAATAAATAAGAGGCTAATAATATACTACTTATAGATTTATCGAAGCTATATTAAAGCCTAAGTAAAGTCCTCTTCGCTTTTATTACTTAAAAATATAAAGCTAATATAAAAAGAGCGCTTATAAGCATCGATACTAATAATATTAAGAAGTAGTATCTTATATTTATTAGTTTTATATATATAATTTAATAAGAGTATATTAAGATACTTCTTTAAGTATATTAATAACTTTAGATAAGTAAAAAACACTATTATAACTCGGTTTTCTTAATTAGTTTATACTTAGTGCTAAAACCTTTTTTCTTAAAGGTAGTTAATAAAGGTATATATAAAGCTTTAACTCTTATAAAGCTTTTATCGAAAGTCTATAATATAATTATAAAGATCTTACTAAGTAGCATAAGAACTTAAGTATTAACGTATATATATTTTAATATCCTTTAGCGCTATCTAGGAATTTAAAAGGGCGCGGATTATTACTATATTAATATTAAATAGTTTATAAAGCGTTAAATAAGCAGTCTTATACTAACTTAGCATATAGTTATAAATTATAAAATAAGCATCTTATCGATATTTTAATACTTATTTAGCCCTATTAAGGCTTTGCTTTACTAAAATTAAGAATTAATAGCTAGTACTCTATATAGTAATACGTCGCTAATATAGTTATAAGGGGTTTAAAGGAGCTTATATACGGTTATAAGTAAATATAACCGTTATCCGTTTAGTCTTCCCTTTATACGACTAAAAGGTTATAAAAGCGTAGCTTTATAGCGCTACTTAAGCGTTAATTGCCTTAAGTAAAGACTCTTAAGAAGAATATTAAGCCTTTAAAAAAAGGTAATTAGCTAAAAACATACTAAGCTATTAAGTTAGTACTATCTTATCGTAATAATAAATAATTAATATAATAATTAGTATAAAAGTTAAAAAGTTTAAAAAAGATATTACTATAGTTTTTAATAATTAGTATAATAATAGGTATAATGCGAATAGCCTAGCTATAGGTATAATAATATATATAATGCTTAATTATCTAATTCTACGGGTACCTATAGGAAAGTACCCGTGGAATTTTGGAGATACGGGTACCCGTGTCACAATGCGGCCCCCTTCAATGCGGACTGCCGCATCATCGATTTGCTCCGCCGCTGCGGATGCGGGCTAAGTCACGTGGCGCGAAATGGACTCGGTATCTGCTCCGGTATCGCGGCTCGGCCTCGTACTTGCGACCCGTCAGCCGAACGTCGTATCTTTTCCCGCTCTCCCTCTTTGCCGGCGAGGGCGGATTTCATCATTGTGAAACGAGGCCTGTGGATGTCTGTACGGACTCTTGCATTCATGCGCAGTTGAAGCCACTTGTCGTGATGAGTGCTGGGTGTTTTCCTCTCTTCGTCCGAAGACCCAGCTATGTATTCGTGCCTTGGGCACATGTGTAGTGTGTACCAGGGAGGTACTCATCTTCGTGATAAATATGCCGGAGTCGCCGAGTACCGTGGAACTCCCTTTTCGGTTCAGGTACCTGGCATGTTGTACCCGCTCTTAGCCGTACCTGAAGCAGTCAACGCGCCACAGTTGCAACGCCATGACCTTCCCCTATTAGCTCGGACCCTGCCATCGGGGAAGTGGCTCGTCCAGGCCTCTTTCCCTCGTGCTCTCCCTCACCGTCTCACCATCTCTCTCCTTGTCTCTCTCTCTCTTCTCGTCCATGGGAGTCGCCAGCTCGAGCCGCACAGTCCTTACCCGCCAGACGCTGCCACGAAGCCGAGCATCGAGTCGACAGCATGCAAGTCTCGTCCTGATCGCCTTTCCTAAACCCCCGTCTCCGCCTCGCTTCGTTTCCCGCCGCCATGGCGCAATCCCCGGCAGCCGACGGCCAGCAGCCCTCGCGCCCCTCGCACGATTCCCTCTCGTCGGTCTCGACGACAAGCCTCGTGTTTGACAGAATACACGAAGAGACGGAAAGGGCCTCCGACATGAGAAACTC
The DNA here is from genome assembly GCA_027405785.1 of Ophiocordyceps robertsii. NCBI lineage: Eukaryota > Fungi > Ascomycota > Sordariomycetes > Hypocreales > Ophiocordycipitaceae > Ophiocordyceps > Ophiocordyceps robertsii. The sequence goes on from JAPEBW010000676.1 coordinate 24,590, forward strand.
GGCCAACGGGAACAGGGCCCCCCGCCTCGGCCAACCACTCGCCCGACCGCACAAGCTGGAAGAAGGCGCCGGCGACGATGACTCTTTTGACGAAAGGGGCCCCTTTCTCGGGCAGACCGGCGCCGCTCCCGAGCGCAAGCCCATGAATCGCGGCCTGCGTCGCGTCCTCATCATTGCTGGCGGCATCATTGCTGGTGCCTGGCTCGTCGCCCTCGTCCTCTTCGTCGCCTCGGGCTCCTACAAACACGCCAGCGACTCTGACCACGACCCCGACGCCGACACGCGCGGCTCTGGCAAGTCAATCACCATGGACCAGATCCACCAAGGCTTCTGGGTCCCCAGCTCGCAGTCAATCAGCTGGATCGCCGATCCCTTGGGCCAGGATGGCCTCTTGCTCGAACAGGGCGCCGCTGGCAAAGACTACCTCGTCGTCGAGGACGTTCGGTCCAACCACGGCGACAACTCCTCGGCCGTTCGCGACACAGACGCAGCCGTCCTCGCCAAGTCTCGCACGCTCATGAAGAATGCATTCTTTGAATACAAGGGCAAGCCGCACCGGCCTGACTGGCTCAAGCCGAGCCCCGATCTGAAAAGGGTCCTCCTCGCCGTCGACAGGGAGAAGAATTGGCGCCACTCCTTCACCGCCATTTACTTCATCCTCGACGTCGCCTCCGGGACCGTAGAGCCGCTGTTCCCCGACAACGACGCGGCCAGGATACAGCTTGCCAGCTGGAACCCCACGAGCGACGCCGTCTCCTTCACCATGGACAATAACCTGTACCTCAGGCTCGTCGCCGGCCAAGGCAAGGCGTTCCAAATCACCACCGACGGTGGCCCCGACTGCTTTTACGGCGTCCCGGACTGGGTCTACGAGGAGGAAATCTTTGGCGGCCGCACCGCCACCTGGTGGTCTGAGAATAGCAAGTACATCGCCTTCTTGCGCACCAACGAGACGCGCGTGAAGGAGTTCCCCGTTGAGTACCACCTCTCGCGCCCCAGCGGCACCAAGCCGCCCGCGGGCGAAGAGGCCTATCCCGAAGTCCGCCAGATCAAGTATCCCAAGCCCGGCTCCCCCAACCCCGTCGTCGACCTCCAGTTCTTCGATGTTGTCCACCAAGACGTCTTCTCCGTCGACGTGGGCGACGACTTTGCCGACGACGACCGCATCATCAACAATGTTCTCTGGGCCGGCAACCAGGTTATCGTCAAGCAGACGAATCGCGTGGGCGACCATCTCAAGGTTGTCTTGGTTGACGTGGCCAATCGCTCGGCACAGACGGTCAACGACGTCAACGTGGCCAAGATTGACGGCGGCTGGCACGAGGTCTCGCACACAATGGCATTTATCCCCGCCGACCCGGCCAAGGGCCGACAGCACGACGGATACGTCGACACCGTCATCCACGACGACTTTGAGCACCTGGCCTACTTCAGCCCACTCAACAGCTCCGAGCCGCTCATGCTCACCTCGGGCAGCTGGGAGGTCGAGGACGCGCCGTCGGCCGTCGATCTCGACAACAACCTCGTCTACTTTGTCGCCACGCGCGAGTCGTCGATCCAGCGTCACGTCTACTCGGTCAAGCTCGACGGCTCCGACCTCAAGCCCCTCACCGACACCTCGTCCGACGGCTACTACGCCGTCTCCTTTTCCGACGGCGCCGGCTTCGCCCTGCTGTCGTACCGAGGGCCCGGGATCCCGTACCAAAAGGTCATCTCGACGCCCTCGACGCCCGCCCACTACGACCGCACCATCGAGGACAACGCCAAGCTGGCGGAGCGCGCCAGGACGCACGAGCTGCCCGTCGTCAAGTACGGCACCCTCGACCTCGGCGGCGGCGTGAGCGTCAACTACAAGGAGCGGCGGCCCCCGCACTTCAACCCCGGCAAGAAGCACCCCGTTCTCTTCCAGCAGTACTCGGGCCCCAACTCGCAGTCGGTCACCAAGCGCTTCGCCGTCGACTTCCAGTCGTACGTGGCCGGCGCCCTCGGCTACGTGGTCGTCACCGTCGACCCCCGCGGCACCGGCTTCCTCGGCCGCAAGCACCGCGTCGCCGTGCGGTCGCGGCTCGGCCTCCTCGAGGCGCAGGACCACATCGCCGCCGCCCGCCACTTTGCCTCGCTCGACTACGTCGACGCCGCCCGCCTCGCCATCTGGGGCTGGTCCTACGGCGGCTTCGCCACGCTCAAGACGCTCGAGCAGGACGCCGGACGCACCTTTTCGTACGGCATGGCGGTGGCGCCCGTGACGGACTGGCGCTTCTACGACAGCATCTACACGGAGCGCTACATGCGCCTCCCCGCCGACAACGCCGCCGGCTACGACGCGTCGACGGTGGCCAACGCCTCGGCCCTCGGCCAGAACACGCGCTTCCTGCTCATGCACGGCACCGCCGACGACAACGTCCACTTCCAAAACTCGCTTCACCTGCTCGACGCCCTCGACATGGCCGGCGTCGAAAACTACGACGTGCACGTCTTTCCAGACAGCGACCACAGCATCGCGTTTCACAACGCGAACCGCATCGTCTACGACAGTCAGTCCCCCCCCCCCCCCTTCCCCCTTTCCCTTTTCCCCCTTGATGCAGAACGCTGGCTGACGCGTGCCCCTTCCCCCCCCCCCCAGAGCTCGGCAACTGGCTCATCAACGCCTTCAACGGCGAGTGGCTCAAGATCAAGGACCCAAAGCCCAAGACGAGCCGCCTGCGTAGGTGGCTCGCGGCCCTGACCCCCGGCGGTCCGCAAGACGCCGTCTAGCGCCGTGGCGTTAGGCGGGAATTGTGGGTGGCGCCTGGACGGTGTTTTTTGGAGTCCTTTCTTCTTCTTGGATACATACATAAGCGGTCCTGGCAGTGCACATGGCATTCTCGAGTGTATCAATCAGTCTTGCGCGGATTCAATCATCTCCCTTCGTCCATCTCGATGGGCAACATGCACGGCAAAGCTGTGAGAACGAGAGTGACAACTTTTGTTGGTGAAAAAGAATGGAATCAGGAAACGCAGTTACCATCGTACAGCGTACAGCACAGCGGCCCGTCTCCCGCGCCTCGCAGCCTCGCCAAAGTGAGCATTGGCCGCCTTTCCGTCTAGCCCGCAAACCATCCCGCAAAAGTCGCGCCGACCTGACTGCCGTGCACTGACGGCGAGGCCTCTGCCGCGCGCGTGCCGTCGCCACAAAGAGCCAATCGCCAAGTCCACCTTGAAATCGGCTCCAGCACATCTCCCTTTCTTAATTTACATCGTCGCAAGAGAAGAATTAAAGTGCATAGAGTCATGAGCTAAAACGAGATTGCCGCATCGTCAGTCCACGACGAGGTAGGGATTTTCCGCGCTGGCTTCCCCGCCTCGTATCGTAGGCCGTCGTGGGGAACTCGGGGCAGGTTGCCAGAAACAGGTAACCAGGCCCACACGGGGGCTTGCACCTAGTAACCGTATCCGGTGGGTTGCGGTGCGAAGCCGTTGGTCTGGCCATAAGGGGCGGGGGACATGCCTCCGCCGGGTCCGGCCGTGATCATGAGCCGGGATCCGCCAAGAATGGGCCGGTCATCCTCCGTCTTCTCCTGCTCCTTCTCTCTGGCCTTTCGGGCCTCATTGTCGGCTTTGAGGATGGTGAGCTCCTTGGTCTGTTGCGCCAGCATGTTGACCATGTACGGCATGGTAAAGTCCGTTAGGCCATGACGCCAGGACAGCTCCAGGACGAGATCCGGACGGATGAGGTCGTTGCAGGCGTACAGCATACCCGTGAAGCACTCGCGGTGTCCAATGTCGACAAACTGTCGCATACTTTAGCATCTGTTCATGGCACACGGCCCAAAGGGGGAATGCAAAGGCGGAAAGTCTTACGTATCGAACGAGATCCTCAACAATATCAGTCTTACCCGACGTCGCCGCGGTTTCGATGGCGTCCTTGAAGAGCTTGTCCTGCTTGGACAGCGCAATCGACTTCTCCCAACGCTTGTTCTGGCGGTAGATGTTGGCGGCAATCTGGCGGAAGAAGATGAGGTCGTGCTTCTCCAGGCGGCCGGCCAGCCCGACCGCGTCGTAGTTGTCGTGGTTCTGGACCGAGTCGCGCAGCGTCTTGTAATCTTCCTCCTCGATGAGCAAGTCGTTGACGGCCTCGTTGACGATGCGCTTGTTCTGCGACTGCACATTAAGCAGGAACGGCTTGATGAGCGGCAGGCTGTCGTTCTTCTGGAACATCTTGACGACGCGGTTAACGTCGACGCGGGGCGCCAGGGATGCGAGGAGATCTGTGAGCAACGACGGGTGCTGCTCGACATAGAATCGGATGGCGCGGTAGTAGATTTCCAGGTTGGCAACCTTGACCACAATGTCCTTGAACTGCTGATGCTCCCACGAGTTCTCGGGCCGCTCGATGACAGAAAGGGCGGCATTGTCAAATTCATCGTAGTGGCAGTAGCAGAAGACCAGCTCGGGCCACAGGTTGGCTTCCTCGCAGGCACGAATCATCTTGGGCATGTTCATGCGCGACCAAAACAGCTTAATGTGCTCCATCAAGCGCTCCGGGTGATATTTGGAAAGGGCAATGCCCAACTCCGTGAACATGCCCATGTGGGCGCGTTCGAGGCCAAGGCCTTGCTCGAGGAGGTTGATGAGCTCGTCAAAGTAGCCGTTGCGCTCGTACTCCTTGACCAGCGTCTGCAACTGCTCCGCGTCGACAATCAGGTTCAGACCGCAAATCTGAGCCAGGCGGAACTCCTTCTTGGCCACGCACGCCTCGTGCACCTGCTTCCAGACCTTGATGTTGTTCGCCTTTCGCGCGCAGTCCACGGCAGCTTGGTAGTCCTCGAGATGCACAAGCGTGGTGGCCAGCTTGGCCCAGTTGGAGATGCTGGTGTAGAAAATCTTTGATGCCTCAAAGAAGCCCTCCTCGTAGGCCTTGTCTCCAGATTCCTCAATGTTGGCGACGTTGGTGGCCCGCAGGAAGTCCTCGAGCTCGGGCAGCTGATCCAGGCGAGCGTAGCAAAATGCCAGGGCAGTGTCGATTGCGGGCTCTCGCATCGTCTTGCGAGCCATGCGGAGGTACTTGACGAGTTCCTCATTCTTGCCCGCATGGGTGGCAATCTCAATCACCTCTTCGTAGTTCTTGGGGTCGTCGGCCTTGATGTACGATTCAATGGCATCGGCGACGCGGAGGCCGTCGAGCTGCGCCTTGGCCACCTTGCTCCAGACCTCGGGAATGTCAACCTCCTCGGCGTACGCTTGAGAGCGGTCGATGCTAACGACGTGCTCAACGAGAACGTTGACGGCCGCCGACTTGTTGTCGGCCTTCTTGTATATCTCAAAAGCCTCCTCGAAAAGGCCCACCTCGATGCAGGACGTGGCGATGTCGTCCGCGTTGTAGGCATCCAGCTTGTGAATGTAGTCCATCACACGAGCCTTGTCGGCCTTGGCTGCCGTGAACATGAGCAGGTTCTGCAGGTTCTGGTTGTCGCTAAAGGGAGACGGCTCCAAGACAATCTTCTCCAGAAGCTCAATAAGCTCCATGGGCAAGTCGTTCTCGAGGAAGCAGGAGACGGCAACGGAAACCTTGGCAGGGTCGGTGGACTCGGGGACCGCGGTGGAGATGACCTGATCCACGACAGAGCGGCGGTGGATGTTGTTGTCGCTGAGGGCGAAGCCCCAGAGCTCGGCATCGGACCGCTCCAGCAGATAACGAGCCTGTGCTCGGTACATCGAGTTCTCGTTGGTAATGTTGACGAGTTCCAGGTCGTTTTGGCCCTTGGAGTAGGCAATGTACGCCAAGTTGGGGTCGCGTTTCTCGCAGTACTTGCCGACCGTGAGAGTGTCGTACTGGTCGTTCTCCTTGAGGAACTTCTCGGGGTTGTTGTTCGAGTCAATGTAGATCTTGGCGAGCGCATTGTACACGGCCTGCTGCTGGTTCCCGGATTGCAGCGTGGCCTCGAGAAATGGCAGCAGCAGCTTGAGGCGGTTGCGTGACTCGACTTCCGAGACCAACTCGTCGATGCTGATCTGCTGGGGGTTGACGGTGCTGAGCAGCTGCTTGATGATGTTCTCCTCGCAGTCGACGTCGAGCAAGCCGCCGACAACCGCGGGTGTCCTCGAGGGGTTGACGCGCTGGACGTAGGCCTCGACGGCCTGAAACTGCTGGTTCTGGTAGAGGTAGAGGATCAAGTCGTGGACAAAGTTGAAACGGTCGCACACGATGATGAGGGGCAGCTGCTCGGGCAACTTGGCCTCCTTGAGGAAGTTCTTGACCTTTTCGGGGTTGTAGCTGTTGCTGTCCCGGCAGATGCGCTCGACTTCGTTCAACTGGTTCGACTTGGTGGCAGCCTCAATGTACTTGAAGTGCACGTCGGGGTCTTCGGAAAGGTTGACAATGCTGCCGAGGTAATAAAACAGGCCCTCGGCAGTCTTGTACTTCTCAAAGAGGTCTATCAGCCGAACAGGGCCGAGCAGCTCCGAGTACTTCGTCGCAATGTTGACAACGGATTGCAGGTTCTGGCGGATGTTGTGCTTCATCATGGCGTCGAGGCAGTCGAGGGACTGCTCCACAGACAGCTTGCCAAAGAAGTTGGTGAACCACTCTGGGTTAAAATTGGGGCTGCCCGTGATGTTGACAACGACCCGTTTGATGGCCTCGGGGTCCTCGTAAAGCTCCAACGCCTTCTGGAAAAGGCCGGCCTGCTCGCAGAGCTGGGCGATCCGGGGCCTATCGTAGTGCGTGAACATGTCGTTTCCGAGAATGGCCTCGGCCACCTGCGGCGCATGCATCAAGTTCATCTCGAGGAGGCGCGTCTGAAGGCGTGCGTGCTCCGGCTTGTTCTCCTTGAGTGCCTCAAGCAGGAACGCCGTCGCCGGTTGAATCATGCCTTGTGACTGGAAGATGTCGCAGACACGCTCAAAGTCGACGAGCGGGCCCTGCTCGCTATTGGCCAAGGCTTGAGCGAAGTCGGTGCCTTTCTCCGGGTTGGTCCGGATGATGTGCTGCAGAAGCTGGATGTAGTCGGGCTGATAGCCGGTCTGGGCGGCGTATGGAAGGATCTTGTCAAACTGGCCCGTCTCGGCGAGGCCGGCGACGACCTTGTTGGGCACATTGGCCTTGAGATAGATGGTCAGGGCCATGTTGACGTCGTATGGCCGCACCATGTCGCCGAGCTGCTCCGAGCAATCCAGCTTGCCCTCCTTGAGCCACTTCTCCAACAGATGCTTTCGGTTCTGCTGGAGGACAGGTTGGGCGAGCTCGATGGTCTCCTGCTGGTTCAGCGCGCCCTTGTCGAGGAGCATGCCAAAGTACTGCAGAGTAAAGGCCATTTGGCCAGGCTGCGCCGGCAGTCTCTTGAATTTTTCAATCGTCTCCCCGGTTCGGAGGAAGCCACGGGGGGAGTTGGCGGCAATCTTTGCGGCCTCCATGTAGTTTCCAGAGTTGAACAGCTGGTCAAACTGCTTCGCATAAAGGTTGTCTGCACCAGGGAGTCCAGCTCTCGACGCCAGCTTGATGGCAATCTCGGTATTCGCAGGGTTCTCGAGGAGGTAGGGAATGATGGTGCTGTCATCGACGGTGACAAACAACACCTGACCCTTTCGGTTGATACCCACGAGGCCCGAGGAGTCGTCGTCGGCGCAGCTGGTAAAGATGGTCTCGCTCGAGATGCGGTTCATGTAGATGGAAGTCCCGGTCTCGAGGTCGTAGAGGTGGATGAAGCCGTACTTTGTCACCATGAAGATGACGCCATACCTTTGGGAGATTTGTAGAGCCACGGGGAAGTCGTTGGTAGCTTCGGGGGGGAAGAAGATGTCGACGGCCTTTTTGGGGAAGACGGGGTTGGACTCGGGGTGGTCGACCTCGACGATGTGCAGCTTGGCACCCGTCGCGGTCCTGACGGCAAAGCTGAAAAGCTTGGTATCTTGCGGGGCGCCTTCCAGTCTCAGAGAGCCAAAGCCAGCGGCGTGACCCTCGATGGCCTGACTAATGCCACGATCTTTGGAGTACAGCTGCATGGCTCCGACGACGCGACCGCCCTGCGAGGAGATGCCGACCACAACCATCCACTTGCCATCCTCGTTGGCACGGTAGTTGATGATCTGGCAGCCCTGTAATTTGAAGTCAGTGTGGCTCGTTTGCAGAGAGGGGGGGAACAACAAACATTCAGGTTGGCGTTGCGCTCAAAGACCTTGGTGGGCGCGTCCTGGGCTGCGTCGTAGACGTCCCAGTGGTAGACACTGCTGGTGGTGACCAGGCCGAGCGTGGAATCGCTGATCCACTTCCAGAACTGAACGTCCTCATTCATTGTGCACGACTTGAGCTTCTTCTTCTGCTCGAGGTCGAAGATTTGCAGGGTTCGAGACTGGGCCTTGAGGGCAATGACCAGACGGTTCCAGTGCATGATGGCACTGTCGGCCTTGATTGGCCGACGCGTGACGTTGTTGCCATTTTTGAGCTCGACGATGACGACTTCGGGTTGGGCCGCCTCGCTCTTCTTTTCTCGGATGCAGATGTACGAATCGGACTCGAGTGTCTGCAAAGCCAGGTCAGGGTTTGGGATGCCAGTGGCGGCAGGAGCAGAGTTGGTCGACTTACGCAGGAGTTGAAGCCGATGGATTGCGTGTCCACTCCGACGTTGGCGAGCTGCACCAGCTCCTGGAACTTGATGGGCAGAGGCGCCATGGCGCCGAGATTCCGTCTGCTATGTCAGAAATGACGAGCGCCCGACGAAATCGCTTGCTGGCCCAGCGGATCGACGCGAGCACGGGCGGCGTGGAGGGTGGGACGGGCGGCCGGCGATGCCAGATCTAGGCTCTCAAACGACAACGCGAGGCCAAGGTGTGGCGGGAAGATCCCATGCGCAAGGCGGCAGAGGCGGAAGCTACCGGCGCGATGAAGGCGGGGGAAAGAACAGAGGGCAAAACGGGGTGTGGCAAGCGAAGAGGGCAGAGGAGAGGAGATTGGGGCTGGTGGCAAGTGAATGGCGTCGTGGTGAAGGGTGAAATTTGAGGTTTGTGTGCGAGGTGAGGTTTGGGTAAAAGGAGAAGGTTGAGATCAACGCGCCCCTGTCAGCCTTTCAGGCTACCTGTTCCCTTGCGGGATACGAGTTATTAGCGACAAGCTGCGAGGAGAGCTTGCCTTGCACCAATCGGCACAGGGATGAAAGAAATTCCGAGGCCTTATCCTTTCCTTGGCACTTGCGCCACGTCAGGTACCTTTCCGCACAGTACCTCTACAGTGACTATTGCTGCCTCGCGTCAACCTATGTACTTAGGTACCTAGTTGCCTGTGAAGTTCAAGGCACGTGGAGCGGCCTGAGCTGAACCGTTTCAGGCACTCGAGTATAGTGTTAATTACACTGTGGCGGGTCCTCGCCTTCGCCTACCTACGAATGGCATGCAACAGATGATCTTGAGCCGCTCAAAAGAGCCCATGGCTTGGGCACTCCGCCATTAGCCTAAGCACTTCTAATTGCGTCACCAACAACGGGGCCAAAGCCGAATGGACATGGGCTCAAGGTCGTTGCTCGGTACTTGATGTTTCGTTGATTAAGACATCTCGGTTGGCACCTGAACGGTGAATCATGGTGCCAAGAGAAGCAGTGGAAACTCGACAGCGCCAGTGGTTTCCACAGTTCCTAAAGATTTGTCTTTCTTCAAAGCCAGCAAGGAACGGAAAGGGCGCGAAAGCACGAGTAACCGGCCAGAAGCCTTGAACCCGCAGGAAGCACCTTGCTAGTGAGGCGCAAGAGGGTAGCAGTCACCAAAGTATTCGAGGCACCGTAAGCGACGAGGCGAACAGCTTGCCAACGCGTAGCTGGTCGGCCATTTTTTTCAAGCGACTGCCGTCTTCGGCTATCTGCGCGAACGTGGCGCCGACTTCTCGTCCACAGAGACCGACGTTTGCTCAGCGGCAGCGACAAACGCACCAGAGCCTCGTAAAGGCTCGAATGAGGACCCCGGCAGAGTTCGAGGGAGCGAGCTGGCTGCGGCTGCCATACTTCACATCCGTACAACGCAAACAACGGCGGAAGCTAGCCCGCATGCGCCTGAGTGCAGCTCCGTGCCAGGCTTGTCAACTCCATTTCGAAATCGGCGTGACGAGGTTCCAAGCTCGCGTCTCGCCGAGACGGATGAGCGACGGCTTGGAGGAGTTCGGAACTCCACGCCCCACGTGAACAGGCGACAAAACATCCTTTATAGCACACAGTCCGTAGTCCGAGCCGAGTCGGAAGGCAACAAAGGTCCTCGTCATCCGCGGTTGGCAGCGGGCCGCTTATCGCCTCCGTCCCGCCGCAGCCCGGAGAGGACGTGGACCCGGGGTGGAACTTGCAAGGTCGAGGCACGCAGGATCCGAGTATCGGATAATTCGGAGGAACGGTTTGGTCAGACAGATTCCTGGTCAAAGGGAGGCGACAAGTGGCTCGTTGGCCCCGTCAGGAAAAGTGGTCGCGTTCGATATGGTGCGTAACCGCCGCCTCGTCCCCTTGGAAACCCTCGCAGACAGGGCAAGTAGCCATCTCCTGCTGGATTTCAGGCCCTGGAGAACCATGTCGCGAGCTCTGCAACCCCTCGTCCAAGGTGGGCATGAAGTCGGCCAAGGTCCTCTCCGGCGGCTCAGCAGGATACCCATCGAGCCCTTCAAGACGAATATCCCTGCAGAGCGGCCTCGAGCTGCCCGCGTTTGCACTGCCGTTGCCAGCACCACGCGCCGTCGCCGCCGCTTCCATGCCAGCCTCGGCGCTCATGCGCTGCACCCTGCCAACCATGCCCCCGCGGAGGCGCACCTTGATCCCCCGGGGATGGTTGCCGCGCGTGAGCACATTCTGGACAATCCCGGCCGTTTCCTCGCCGTTCGGCTGGTCATCCTTGAGCACGATGAAGACTGCCGCGCCGGGGACGACCTGCCGAGCCGTGGGCACCGTGCCGGCGGCCTGTTGGGGGGTTGCCGGCGAGCCTGCGTGTTTGCCTGGGACGTCGTCGCGTCGTTGGCGATTGCGTGGTCTGTTCATAGCAGATTGCAACAAAGCTAGATGGGTGAGAATTGTATCCAGCTATCGTGAGGGCTCTGATTCAGCTGCCCGCTCGTGCTGAATGGCCGCAGCTGGGAGTGAGGGGTGGTGATGAGGGTTGATTGCTAGCGGTCTCAACAGTCAATTGAGCCTGCGGTGACACTAGCAGATTATGGGGTTCCCCCTCCCTGGTGCACTACCCTAGACCCGGCACCATCCTCTTTTTTTCGCAGTCACCATTCAAAAAAAATCGCACAAGCTGGAGTCTTGAGCAAGAGGCTATGGAAGCTTTGCAGTCCAGAGATATCAGGGCCTGTTCTTTACCACTGGCAGTTCCACGTGAGCCCTTCACACCTTCAACGACTCAGAAACTGCGAATACAGTGTGCATCCACCAACTACCTACCCTATACTCCTCTTGTCCAGCCACCAAAGGACATCTATTGCGCCCCCTCACAATCCTTGGCCTCCATCTTCACCCTAATATCCCTCCATCCCATCCCCCAAGACACGACAAACATGCATAAAGACGTAGCAATGACAACATAAAAGACAGCATCAACTCCCTTGGAGTACGACACAAGCACGCCGTCAAGGTCGCCCTCCTCGACCACCGCCCTCAGCCCCGTGGCTCCCGCGTCGACGATGACCTGGACGTCCATGGCCGGCACGCGGTCCGTAAGCTCGTTCTTGAGCGTGTTGTTGAAGATGGAGTTGGCTACGGCGATGAATATCGCTCCGCCAAAGGTCTGGCAAAAGACGAGCGTGGCCGTCGCGATGGCGATGAAGTCCGGGGCCGTGTTGGCCTGGATGGCGACCAGGGCGATCTGCATGCCGAGGCCCCGGCCGACGCCGACGATGACCTGGTAGGCCACCCACTTGGCCGTCTCGGTTTCCGGCGAAAGCGTCGTCATGAGCCCATAGCCGACTGCTAGGATGGCAGCGCTCAAGACTGAGAATGGCAGGTAGTATCCGACTTTTTGAGCTGGCAGTGGCGTCAGTTGAATAAACGCCCAAGTCGTGCCAAATGGGCTTACTGAGGACTCCAGACACGACTGCAAAAACGAGCTGGCTCAAGATGCTAGGCAGCATGTATACCCCGCTCGTAAGAGGTGAGGCTCCCATGACCGCCTGAAAGTAAATGGGTAGGTAATAGGACGCCGCGAATATAGTGGTGAAAAGAAACAGCATGCTAAGGCACGAGGTCCATATCTCTCTCTTCCGGATTATGGGAAGGGGAATCATGGCCCCTTGCCCCTGACGGCGCTCCCAGAGAAAGAAGACGACAAAGGCGAGGAATCCGCCAACGAACAAACCAATGACGTTTGGCGAGTTCCACGGGTACTTGCTTCCGCCGTACTCGAGAGCCAGGAGGAGCATGATGGACCACGGAGCAAATAGGGCGAATCCGACGAGGTCGAAACGGCCCTTGATTATCTGGAATGCCGAGCTGTCGCAGTGCACACGACGATCCGGGATGTGGACGAGTAGAATGATAATGGCGGCGAGGCCTCCCACCGGGAAGTTGATGTAGAAGCCTGAGTGATGCTGTCAGAGCCGTGTTCCATTTTGGTCGGGATATGCAAGACTCACACCAACGCCAAGTTGTGTACTGGGTCAAGGCCCCTCCGACCAAGGGCCCGGCAGCCAGGCCAACCTGACAGCCCCCCATCGTCATGCCCATCAAGGCTGGCCGCTTCTCGAGCGGTGCAGCAGCGACAATGATCGTCATGGCGCCATTTTGCAGGCCGGCGCTTCCGAGGCCGGCGACGGCGCGGCCGATGATAAACATGGTGGACGACGTCGCCATGCCGCACACGAGAGATCCAAGCAAGAACACGAGCAGGAAACACAGAAACGTCCACTGGAGACTGTCAACTGAAAAAGCCCTTCTTGGTCGGGTGCGCAACCCGGTATGAAAGTGACTGACCTTTGTATTGAAGTAAGTATAGAACTTGCCAGAAAGCGGCTGAAGCGCGGCACTGACGAGAAAGGCAGTCAGTCAGTCGGTAAGACGCAGGCAGGTGAAGAGGCGCGACTTGATTTACCTGGCGAGATTGTACGCACTTCCATACCACCCAACATCTGGCAGGGAGTGAAAGTAGGTGGTGATCTCGGGTATTGCCTGACGCCGCAGCATTAGCAGTCTGACGATGACGACGTCGGGGGTGGCGATGGATCGACGTACCGTAACAATGACCGACATGTCGAGCAAGACAAGAAAACATGCCATGGTTATTGACAGAATCAAGCCGACGAGCTTCCAGCCACCGACATATTCCAGCGGCTCCTCGATCTTGGTGTCGTTCTCCGCCGCGCCCTGCTCCGGCCTCGGGTCCTCGACGTACGGGGGTGGGGGTTCTCGAAGCGTGAGGTCCGGCACGCTGCCGAAACCCTCTTGGTTGAAGCGCGAGTGAAAGTCGACATGACCTTTGGAGGCTTCGTCCTCGTCCAGGGACGCGGGGGCCATCGGCAGGGCGGTCGCGCCAAATGGCTTGTTGTGCTGGTGGGTCGGCGCAAGAGCTGGCATGACGAATTCATGGTCGCCGGGATGCCAAAGGGCAGGGATACACGGCTATAAATGAAGGGTCAGGTTGACGCATCGCGACGGAGGTGGTCCGGCGCTCTCCGAGTGTCAAAGAGACTACGCGCGGTCCATCCTGTCATCCTTCGTGCCGGGGCTGCGAGGCGGCGTGGCCCAGCACACCAAAACCCCACCAACAGACGGATGGAAGGATCGCTGACCAGAGTCCCGGAAGTTTGCGGATGCGCCCGCAAAGACTCGGGCTTCGCATCGCGAGCATCTTTGCAAGCCCCCCTCTTCACTCAGAGGTCCCCAGGGCCAAAAACGTCCGACATCCACGTCAAGTCGCCCAGGTCGAAGGACAGCGCCTCCATCATGGCCGGATTGTCGGCCATCATCCTGGACTGCATGGCCGCAACGCTCATCGTGTCGCTGTTGGGCGTGGCCAAACTGGCGCCCAGGAAGTGGGAGATGGCCGGCTCCCACAGACTCATTGTGTGACGGAGGATTCTGGGAGTCTTGGACAATGGTGACGCATTTTTATCTTCGGTGTCGGGGTAGTAATTCTCGATGGCCTCGGTAAATACGTCGATGAACCTGCTATGCAGCGTCGAGATGTTGACTTCGTTTCGCAGAATCTCCTTGTCCCAGGCCGGGTCCTCCAGGACGAGGAGTTTGTACAAGATGGACATGGTCTGGGTCCAGATGACGTAGAATGAGAAGGGCATTGCCGGGACTTCGGACACGGGCATGGCAAAAAAGGTATTCATCCATGACGTGGCGGCCTTGGTGCACGTAAACAGGCTGTTGGTACGCATAGGCACGGGAACCACTTGGTCGGTGAAGATGCCGACCGAGTGGATTTGCGCCTCGGCATGGTGTATATGCATCTGCACCATATCTGTCTGCGCATCAGCGAACGCGCAAGGCCCTCGGCAGGGTTCGCGGGAGGTAGACGCACGACGTGAATTCAGGCTCGCTGGGAGACGTTGCCGGAGGTCGTCGAGGCGCGAGAGCAGGCCGGCCTTGAAGATATACGTCGGGCCCTGGCTAGAGTCGCCGTTTCCGTCGCGACGGAGCAGCTTCAGCGCCTCTTCAGCGATGAGCTGGATCCTCACCAGCGCAACCAGGATCTCATCTCGTGGAAATTCCCTTTCGCGTTCCAGAACGTCCAGGCAGCTGTCCATGTACGAATTCCAGGCGAATGTCTCCATTTTCCCCATGAAGGCGGCGTTTCTGCGCAGTAGCGGTGGTTAGCATAAGAGCCGCCGACTCGGCACGGCCATGGTGAGACGTACATTGAACTGGTGTACCAGAACCCGACGACTGCTCTCCGCTCTTCCATGGTCCGAAGCTTGGGGGGTGGGAGGCCCCCGGGCATGCAGACTTTGAGATACACGGTATGATGCTGATCGTCGTTGGGTGCTTTATTCAAGCCCATGTCGTAGATGATTGTGATGGCCAGTTGAGAAAACATGATGATCCAGGGCTTCACCCCGAGCCCCGTGTTTGTGTTTGCCCTAGGGGACGTTGAGAAAGGGGCAGGCCAAGGCACGGCGACGAGCTTCAACTTACCAGGCCAGGATGGCCAACAGTCCTAATAAGTAGTCCATGTTGGCTTGGTATTTGAGAACGAGGTTCCGAGAGATGTGTTCGCGGATCCTGTCTCTGAACGAGTAGATTTGAGAGACAGAGAGGGTGGTGAGATTCATGATGCACATCCACAGAAAGGGACGCTCCATGCGAAGTCGCTTGGCAGTGAGCTCTGGCGGCATGTGGAGAAAGGGAAAGTGGAGGAGCCAATCTCGAAATTTGGCAAGGTAGATTTCTGCTTCTTCCGGGGTCGGCTCCGGATGGGCGA
Organism: Ophiocordyceps robertsii; assembly: GCA_027405785.1. Lineage (NCBI taxonomy): Eukaryota > Fungi > Ascomycota > Sordariomycetes > Hypocreales > Ophiocordycipitaceae > Ophiocordyceps > Ophiocordyceps robertsii. Next base: position 39,950 of record JAPEBW010000676.1, read on the forward strand.
GAGGGGCATCGGCGGTCAAGTGGGAATTCGGGCCCGAGGCCGAGGTCATGGTGGGCAAGCTCTCGGCCTGGGACGGCGTCTTGTCGGCGGCGGCGGCGGCAGCCAGGGAGTCGAGCCGGCTGGGCAACGACTGCGGAGACAACGACGACGGCAGGGAGTCGTGGCCCATGGCCGGCTGACCCGGTTGCTGGTTGGCCCTCAGCATGGAGACGAGGTCTTCGAGCTTCTCCTCGAGCTGGGCAGCCCTGGAGGGCGTCGATCGTTTCGAGGTGCGCTTCCGCGAGGCGGCAATCTGCTGGCAGTGCTTGCCGAGGCGATGACACCTCTCACAGTCGGCGCCGTGGGGCCTCAGGATGCATCTGCACTTGGCCCGGGAGCAGTTGGTACACGAGCGGCCGTAGCCAGCAGGCACCCCGGCAATGGTCCCTGCTCCCGAAGCGCTGGCCATGGTGCATAAAGCCGTGTGAGAATGACACAGGATGGATGCCGACTCTAGTGGACGATAGTCAAGAGCTAGGGGGAGAGGGCCACGGAGTCATGCATGACGACGACGGCGCCAACTTGTATGCAGGCCGGGGTTTGCATGGCCTGTGAATGCCGCCCGAGCACCGGCCCAGCCGTCGACGGATTTGTCATGAGAAGCCCGGACACCGAGCGCCTCGGCCACGCGTCGGCTTCAGCCTTCAGGCATCGGTGGTGGGTGAAGGTTTGCCTGGCGTTCCGCAAACATGGCACAGCCAACGTAAGAAAACCTTGTCCCGCCGGTGCGAGAAACGAGGCGTCTCTTGGGAAAGGGCGGGATGAAACGGGCATGGCGTGACCGTCCTTCTACACTAGGCCTGCCTGCTTATGTAAAAAGACACCGAGCCGCCAAACCCTCCGTTCCGGGCCGTTGTCGAGCCCCATTGGCGCCTTTTTTTGGGCCGAGACTCTGGGTACGTGCCTGCCATTCGCAAGAGATCCCCAACGGCGTTAGGTCACAGCCAACTTCAACCCCAAGACGTCACCCGTTGCCCGACGCCGCAGCATCGCCGTCTTCGCAGACTCCCCGCACAGCATGGCGTCTCGCAGCGTCGCCGAGGCGCTGCCCCGGTTCCTGCTCCCTCGCCTGAGCTGGGGCGTGCCGCTGTCTGCCTCTCGACCCGGGCTGGCGCGCCCTTTGGCAGCAGCCATGTTCACGAGAGCTCCAAGCCCACACTCGTTCCTCACGCCTCACCGTGGACGTCCGGCGACGAGGGCGTTTTCCGTGGCAGCACGCAGTCCAATGCTCAGTCGAGCGTTCCACGCCACGGCGCCGCAGCAGCGCGACCACCATTTCGACACGCTCAAGTTTGTGAGGAGGCTACAGAGCGAAGGCTTCACCGAGGAGCAGTCCGCCGCCATGATGAAGGTGCTCAACGACGTCATCGAGGAGAGGTGAGAGCCGCAGCGCGAGCCACGACGTGGACTGAGACTAAGGCGTCGGCCGCAGCATCCAGAACCTGACGCGCACCATGGTTCTCCGCGAGGACGCGGCCAAGGCCACCTACACGCAAAAGGTCGACTTTGCCAAACTGCGCTCCGAACTCCTCTCGGCCGACAGCACCGAGTCCAACACGACGCGCAGCGCGCACGAGCGGCTGACCAACGACATTGCCAAGCTGAGCAGCCGGCTGCGCGACGAGATTGGGCGGACGCAGGCCAGCGTGCGGCTGGACCTCAATCTCGAAAAGGGCCGCATCCGCGAGGAGGCCGTCGGGCAGGAGCTGAAGATTAAGGAGACGGAGACCAAGATTGAGCAGGAAGTGGCGGCGCTACGGGAGAAGCTGGAGCAGGTCAAGTTCCAGACGCTGCAGTGGCTCATGGGCGTCTGCACGGGCTTTGCGGCGCTGATGCTGGGTGCCTGGAGACTGCTCATGTGATGGCTGGGAGCGCACGCCTCTGCTTGGGCTCGAGACGTCGAAAGGGTGTGGCGAGTGCGAGTTTGAGAAGAGAGGTCTGGAGCGCAAAGGGCGTTTGGCGGCACAACCGGCTAATGGTCTATCCACTGATCACGTATAGTATTTAGAGGGGTTTCCGAGTCAGCCTCGTGTTGAATCGCCGACTGGCGGCCTGCAAGACTCGCCTGTCTCGTTGAAGAGGTGGCCCGACGGCCCGCGGGCAGGTGGGAGTGCTCGCGTGAGTTCCAGACCGTCGGGAGCATCTGCAAAAGTGCGGCATCTGGCGCGGCGAGGCCCCTGTCCTCGGGTCCGTCCCTGTGGCCTTGGATACTCGTCTTGGCGGATGAAGGCGATAGTTGTGTGTGACTCGCCACAAGATGCCATTTTGGGGATCCCCCGCCGCGCCCTTCCCCTTCTGGGCCAAGACTTTCTCCAGACGCGCTTCGCGTGACCACATGTGTGCAGCGGATAGGTGCAAGATGAGTCCCTGGCCTTGTCCCCCCGCATTGCTGCCTCGATCAGAATGTCCAACAAGCAAGGATGCATTGCATGTACCACAGAACAAGGCAGAGAACTGCCCGCAGACGAGGTACCTCGGTGCACCGGCACTTAGGTAGGTACAGTACAACTTGGTCGACCCCGCGCTGCTTGGGGGGAAACCCCGCCTATTACGAGTTGGAGGGGCAAGGGCCGGAGCCCCAAAGGGCATCCAGGTACCACTTGGGCCCTGCCCATGGCCCTGATGGTGGAGCCTGAGAGCTGTAGCGCCCTTTCAATACCCGACAGCATGGATCCCGTCGTCGACTTTATAAACGGCCTCGAATCAAGCAGGCCTGCCTCTTGCTCTCCATCTCTGCCCTTCAAAGTCGCCTTGGCCCGAGAAAGCCGTCGATACGCCGACCATTTCTTC